>JAIUZE010020219.1:0-47520 GCA_022085475.1 Heliosperma pusillum
GTTTGGAGGCGAGACTGAGTTACGTGTTAAAGGGTTAACAAGATGCCAGTTTCCAAACAGATAAGGATGATATGAAATCCCAATCCGGCTACGTTTATATGATGAATGGAGGAGCTGTTTGCTGGAAGAGTTTCAAGCAAAGTGTTACAGCGGATTCTACAACAGAAGCAGAGTACCTTGCAGCGTCTGAAGCTGCAAAGGAAGCTGTGTGGATTCGGCAATTTTTGGAAGGACTAACAGTAGTCCCTACTGCCAAAGATCCTATCACAATTTATTGTGATAACAGTGGGGCTATTTTTCAAGCAAAAGAGCCCAAGTCTAGTAATAAGTCTAGACATGTACTTAGGAAATATCATGTAATTAGAGATTACGTGGACAGAAAGGAAATTGACATTTGTAAGGTTGGGACAGATGACAACATTGCTGATCCTTTAACCGAATAGATGGATCTCTTAAGCATTGTGGGACCCATTATATATTGATATAATGGTAAAATATTACTTAAAATGTTAAGTACATATTATTCATTTAATTGTGTCATATAATTGTTATATGATCAAATTAACACTTAAGTATACAAGATAATTAAGCATATGATTAATAAGTATTTGTGGGACAAATATCAAAAATCAAAATGGATCAAAACAAGGCTCACATGGCCGGTCATTTTGAAGTGGATGGTGATGATGATTGCTCTTATTCATACTCACAAGCAACATGTGCTTATGACATGAATAGTAAACCTAAAATCATTTTATTCACTACAACACATTACCACTTTGCATGGCAATAAAATAAGAAGAAAAATCACTCTTTTGTCATGATGATAGCCGGCCCTCTTGGCTATAAATTGAGCAATTGTTGTTCAATTTATTCACTAGTTCATTCTTGCTTATTTCATACTTCTCTCAAAAACTCATCTTCTCTCTAAAAACTCTCAAATACTAATATTTACTAAGTATTACTAGTGTAGTAATATAGTCTAATATTAGTAGTATAATATCTATCTTATTGTCTAGTTAATAATAATAGTAGATTATTTGGGTTCATCTTGGTGCAACTTAGAGGAGATCTTCTAGTTTGGAGATTACTTGTGTTCATCCATAATTATAGCTCAAGAACAACAAGAAGGAGTTCTTGTTGTGCCCATATATTTTCCATATCAATGTGAGGAAATTTCTTCTCTTATATAAATATCTTTATATTTGCATGCATGTTACATAGATCATTAAATACTAAATTAACAAGTAATTTAGTAACTAATTAGAGGAGTCTAATTAAGATCTATGGGCTTTCAGTATCGAATTGTATAATGGAACTTAAAGTTTGGGTATTGTCATATCATGTTGTGGATTTACAATCTTTGAGGAACTGGATTCGCGTGATTTATTGTAAACTCATTAGAGATTTGAGTAGGTAAGGAAAATCTTAGAGTTCATTTATGATGTTTATTAAAGGTAATGCTTCCGTTCGAAGTCCTTTTGCCTTCACCATGATTGTTGGAGGTAGGTTGTTGATGACGGAGTACTATGGAATTTTGTGATACACGGATTCGCAACAACGTGCCAAGCTGTGGTGTGAGGAATCATGGACGAGCGCGCTTGAAAAGGGACAAAGGTAGAAATATGCATTTATGGAGTCGCCACAAAATTTTGTGGGAAGTTGGAACCGTTCGAATACCTCATTCAATGTCAAGACATAAAGCAATGACATGAACACTAAGAACTTGTTACCCTTAGCATTCTATGTCTAGAATGACTATCGTGGATGATGCCATTTTACACGGTATTTCACCGAGATCTGGAGTAAGGGGTGAGGGTACGTATTAGGAAGTTCTTTAATTGAACACCTAATCCCGCCCGCCTCGATAGCGGCCTCGACTATTGATTACGGAAACTCTTTTGTACTTGATATGTTGTCGGTTATATGCGTGCTATGCAACATCCACGTTTTAACCCTAGCATATGAGCTTAGACTATGTTGGTGAACATGTAGTTTTGCAATCAATTATGTCGAAATAGGAATTAGATTGATTACATGTCAAAAGATAATTAAATCTTATAATCGTTGCATTAATTAATGACAAGATAAAATTATAAAAAAATTACAAAGATTACAATAGATCTCGGGATATATGTCGGATATATGTCAGAACAAAGATTTGAAAGAAAAAAGAAAATAATAAAAGATTAAAAGACGGATTAGCAGTGATATTAGGGTTAATAGTTGATTAAATACGTAATTAAGCTACGTCGAGACGACAAAGGAAGATCAGAATAAGAATCCAACCTAGAACAAGCGCATCACCTGATGCGTCCTCTGGAAGAGCCACATCACCTTGTGCGTCCTCTTGAAGAGGCACATCACCTGGTGCGTCTGTTCTAGAGGTGGGTTCTGGCAGTGAAGCCGGAATCGCGATCGGTTAATGTTCATTGGTGATTTTAAGGTTATTATCGATCTATAAGTCGAAAAAAAAGATGATTTAATAGATTAATTTGCACTAAATTATATCAAAGACGAATTCAAAGACTAGATATGAACATATCTAACCTCTAAGACACGATCTTGATCTAAAGATGACAAAAACCCGCTAATATTGAATTATTAGGGATAAAAAACGAACTATCTAAATATGAAAAGGGTGATTTAAATAAAAAGAAAAGGCTATTAAAAAAGGTTTTAAAAAGGTTTGACATAAATCCGACAGGAGTCTTACATGAATTAAATAAAGTACAAAATAAAATACAAAAGATGGGATTATTACACCCTCAGACTTACATGCTTGGCGAAACGCGATTAACTAAGTTGCGTTTTAGTGATAGCTCGACTCGAATGTAAAGAAAGTGCCCTCGTTAGAGGATCGATTGATTGATTAAGTGTAGTGGTCAAATTGGCCGGTCAAATGCAAAACGTGACAGCTACCCAGAAGGATCTGAGCTTAAGTGGTCGATTGATCAAGCACGTAGATGTTGATAGCTTAGAGCAAGGTCTAGATTGCAAAGAGAGAAGAGAAGGGGCGGAACACTCGCGTGCCTTAAAAGTGATAACGAAGCTCTCCTTTTATAGGGAAAAGTAGTAAGAGTTTTGGAATAACTCGAACTAGGAAAGAAATCTAGAAAATATTCCGGAAACAGGAAAATCGAACTGGGGAAGAGGCGCAGCAGAAACTGCGACTCTAGGATGAGGCGCAGCACGTGCTGCGTTATTTCCCAAGAAGAATCCTACTTTGAAAGAAAGATTTTCGCGCTTCCTTTATGGAATTGCGATTGATTTTGAATTCCTTTTAAATAAAATACAGATATATTTTACTAAAAAAAATAATTTTTGAAATATTAAAATATCCGGAGTATTCTTGAGCGTTCAGACTCGGTTTTAAAAGACGGTTTATAGAAAATGTAACGGTTTTTACCCGGACTCCAAATAAAATCTAATGGCTGTCAAAATGACCGTATCGGCGCGTAGAAGACGACCAAGGGGTAGACACAAGTATTTAAGCTATCATTTGACGATAAACTTACGAACTGCCATAAATCGTTTCGCATACCAAACATGCGGCCCAATCATTAGTGGGTGGTTGGCGGAAGGTATAGAAACGAGGTATCTACAGAGCCCATACATTGACTGAGGCTTGGAGAAGGCAAAATTCAAAGTATAGCCATCAGGTCAATCGATGATTACAGCCTGACGACTATGGCGACACGAGGCGATTCAAGGGGTATGGATCAAGGACCTATCATCGGGAACATTTTAAGGTCTGTCGACCTTTGGGGAGGGTCGTTTAAAGTCCATTAGTCTACGTATGAAAGCTCGCCAGCTATAAGAAGGAGGCATACCTGAGAATCTTCTTACTTTGAATTGAGGTACGCTATGAGGCTCGCCAGCCATTGAAAGAGCATACGTAATGAGGCTCGCCAGCCGTTGAGTGGGCGTGTGATGAAGCTCGCCAACCGTTGAATAGGGCGCGTAGTGAGGCTCGCCAGCCGTTGCAAGGGCATATGCAATGAGGCTCGCCAACGGTTGAGTGGGCGCATGATGAAGCTCGCCATCCGTTGAAAAGGGTGCGTAGTGAGGCCCGCCAGCCGTTGAAAGGGCGTATACAAGAATCTGTCTGTCTCTGTCTTTAGGCGAACTCTCATTTGGGGGAACACATGTTGAGGTAGAACTCTGTTGGGAAAAGGGAGCATCAAGAGCTGCGACTCTTGCTAGGGATTGCTTGAAATTGCTTGACGTGATCGAAAGATCAATATTTGAAATTATTATCTCTTTTTGCAGGCGTGGGTGTATTCCTACTTTCCTGGCTTCGCGCCCAAGAGGATGGAGCCTGGGCCACGAGCGTACCCAAATGTGAGGGTTTTGGTGGTGTGCCGTATGAAGAGTCAGCGTTCTTCTTATGATGTCTGCAAGAGATCGAGATGGCAGGCGTCGAGCCCTTACTCCGAGAGGTTGGAGTATACTAATACGGCTGGGTCCTTGGCAGCATCTTGTGTTTTGGTGGCGGGCTTCTGAGTTTTGTTATCTCCTTTACTTCCATTGCATAGGCAGGCAGTTGTTTGATCCTTTTTTGCACCTGAATGCAGCTGGCACCGTCTCAGCACGTTGCGTTGTGGAGGGTGGCTGATGATCAATATTTATACACATATTTTATGCTTCCCTTAGATACATAAGATTTGATTTATTTTCTTTCCTTACTTGTTTCTATGCTATTTTCGCTAGAATATCGATTATGCCGCTTCTATTATGTTTTAATGCAGATTGGATGTATTTGGAGCTTTTTGAGTTAGTATGGAGCATAGAGGAGTAGGATTGTAGAAGGTTAGGCATGAGAATCGAGAACGGTGGAGAAGAAATGAAGAAAAACGAAGAAACGAGCCATTTGAAGGATGCTCGATCGAGCAACATTACCTTGCTCGATCGAGTCGGACTGAAGGATGCTCGATCGAGCAACCCAGTTTTTGACTGCTTTCGGCTTTCCTAAAATTAGTTTAACCTAGTTAATTAAATTGTTATTATAAAAGGAAAACTCGTCTTTCATAATTAGGGATGCTTTAATATTAGAAACCTAAATTAGTTTGCTTTGCCTCTGGATTTTATCATCAAGACTATTGTCTTTAGTTCAAACTTGTAATCGGTATTCTTCAATCTTTCTTCGTTATTCAATTAGTACCTTCTAGTTCTTTAATCATCATTTGTTAATTCTTTCATAATTGTTAATCATGTTTGCTTAATTTATTATCGTTGTTATTAATATTGTTATGAGTAGCTGAATTCCTTTCTAGGGTAGAAAGAAGATCTAAGATTATTAGAAGGGATAGACTAATTAATTGAATTGCAATTGCATGGTTATAATTTGATTATCGTTTTAATTCTAGTTGTTTGATTACTGGCCAGGATTAATTAACTAGTCTCACATATTAGGATTAACACCGACCGAGTTAAGACTAAGATAGGCTACGATAATTGAATAGACCTTGTTTAATGATAGCGATCGCATGTTAAATTGTAGATCTAAAGGGCATAATTGAATCGACCGATCTTGTGACCTTAGATAATATTGCATGATAGTTGATTACACCCTTACCCCTGAACAATAATCCTAGTGAACCTGTGTAAAAACCCTCGCGAAAGCGGAAATATAAAACATACAAGCATGTGAATTATATAGCGGAAATATGAAGCTTTTAAAAACTTTTATACATGCAAGAAGAAGTATACGAGGAGTGTCAAATATTACAAACTAAAGTATGAAATACAACAAAGAGACGAAGTCTCTCAAAATATTATAAATGTCAAAGTGATTAGCAAACTAGCTAATAAACGTCTAGAGGTGTTTCATCCAGGGACAACGCCCGCTAGCTCACACCCGAACCCAAAATACCACAAGCAAAAAGCCATCCATGCAAGCAACCTGTTCATTCATGAAAAACATGAACGCCACAATCAGTGGGGAGTAACTCCGGGTTCTCCCAGCCATATCACATAAAACGTACATAGAAGGAAATACAAAGGTAAAGCATGCATACATATAGATATACATGTGAGATACGATAAGGATAGATAGGCAATTCAATATATAATGATAAGAGCATAAGAGGTACAAATCCGAATCCATCATGTGATACAAAGACTCGGGGAAGACACTCTTAGGCAACCGAATACGCTCACTAGGGCTTACATCTCACCGTTAGCGGTATAAGTTTGATAAGATCGAGACTCGACAAACAAACCATGCCAAGTCATGCGATGATCACAACAAATCCAACATATTATCATCCATTCACGAACCAATACATTGACGATTCCAAGTCATGCAATGACCATGAATACAATCATGAAATCACGCATTCAAAGACAACGACACAAAGATGACATCTCTCACGGTAAATGAAACGCACTAGCATCGTGTACATGGCAAGTATGATTAAAAGGCATCCACGGGATAAAGCATTTCCCGGAACGCATACACGATAAAGCATTTCGCGTATGTAGACTAATTTTCTCCTGGTAGGAACGATAATTAAACGGCTCCTAATCTAAACCTGGCCAGATTCTCGGAATCACATTTTCCGTTTCGACATGCGATAAACGTTTCGCATCCAAGACTCGGTCTTACAAAGAAAACGCCGAGTACCCCAAATTCAGTAGATCAATTCACGAAAGAGGCGGAAAAGAGCTCAAGCCTCATAACAAGCGGTACGCTACATGCAAATAACCCCACCTCGCAAGTACACAACATTTGACGGCCGGGTCGATCAACGCATAGCGTTCAACTCCCAACAACGTCGTCGTATGCCCACTAACACATGCAATTAAGCAGTAGGATACCTCTCCGTTCCGACATTCCAGCCTTACTAACGGAAAGGTAGCCAAGGGAATGAGAATACAAAGCACAAGACAAAATAGTGCTCAAACCGACTCATTTGTAAAAACCGACTCAAAGTGGGAACATATCGAAAACCGTCACAAAAAACACATGTATACAGCGAGTGAAATGTCTACATCCAAAACATAATCTATAAGTCGCTACTTAAAGTATAACGATAACAAAAAAGATTAGAAAGTATTATAAATAAACTGTAAACAACACTCACAAACAAAACATCCAGCAGTGCCAAGCCTGTCTGGCTGACCGGTGCCCGGTGCCACCGCTCAGGCCAATGGCCTCCTACAAAAATCACCGGCGCTCGTCAACCGCGGGACCAAATGGTTCTATGACAACAAGATAAAAAGGGGGTGCCTCACCGGTTGTCTGACCGGCTGCCGTCGACCGGCTTATACCCAAGTCATTTTCCTAAAATCCGTAACAATGCCAAAATTATACGGCAGGTGCGCCCCAGCCGGTGGTCCCTGACCGGGCTGCCGTTGTCGACCGTCTGGGTCCAATGTTACTCGAAATGCCTTGTTTCAGTTCAACCATTGCAAAACATTCATCAATTATGATTCTCATTCTACTGTCAATCAATTCACATAGTAAATAGGCTCAACAAACACCATCCATCACAACAATAATACCAAGACATAATTTTACGAACCATAATCTAATAAATAACTGTTTCGTATCCTAGAAATAAGCATAAAACACTAAATTGATATCGAGTAACCCGTCAAACCGTTACCTTTATTGTGCGTCTTCACTACTCGTCAAGCTCCTCTTCAATCAATAGAAAAATAGTCTTTGTCCGGGATTTTGGGGGTCACCACCTTACAAATATATCATACGGATGAATAAATTCATCTTGAGAGACGGAAAGTTTGGAAACGCGACGAAGACGTAAATTTTATTTATCAATAATAACGGATAGAGGAAGGTATGGGGAGAAGAATGAGACGAACTTACGTGAATTCTAGCAAGTAACGAATGAGCTAGGATGATTCAAAGATCGAAAATATTATGGAGGCAAGGGTTTCTTAAGGAAGAAGTAATTTGATTTGTGTTTGTGTGAAAAATAGGTTAAGGGAGTGAGTGGAATATAAGGGAAAAAAAGTCAAGAAAAGTCAAACTCGCCTTAAGACGGGATTCTCATGGAATCTCGCGGAAATTCCAAATACGAACTCGGAAATTCTAAATTCGACTCAAAACTTTAAATTTTAAATTAAAACTTAAATTTGCTGAAAAGATTTCGTAAAATATTTCTACTAGAAAAATAGAGTACATTTCCGGGTGTTACAGTGAAAGAGTCCGGAGTCATTCCCCGGTCCATTCCACCAACTTGGGTGATGAACATTTCCCCCGATCTAAAGGCTAAGCATCGATTCATGCACGTTCCTCATAACCAAATCATGGTTAATTCTAGATATGAGCTCGGCGTGGTACCAAGAAGCACCGAATCCGGTCTGCTCATATGGTGACTCAAAGTAAACTAGGGAGAAGTCTGCGGATGCACCTGAGATGGTGTCTGAAACAGGATCTGGGTCGACAAAGACGGCTGAAACTGAGCGGCAGGCTGTGGCACATCTGAGTCCTAGTTGTCCAGTCCGTACCCCAAGTATAGATACGGCTAGATGGCACCAAGTAATTCTCACTAGGCGGCTTTTGAATACCATAAGGAATATCAATACCTACCTCACCCTCGCCCGTCAAACCAAATTCCGGCATATGATCAATAGTCGGCAGGTGAACGTCGTTATTCGCATCAATCTGAAGGTTGATCCACAATTTTACACGCACTTTCCAAGTCTAAACATTATCGCCCACACTCTGAAACCATTTAAGCCCACGAGTTAGGTACGCTTCCTTATATAAAGGAA
Source organism: Heliosperma pusillum (assembly GCA_022085475.1). NCBI lineage: Eukaryota > Viridiplantae > Streptophyta > Magnoliopsida > Caryophyllales > Caryophyllaceae > Heliosperma > Heliosperma pusillum. The sequence continues at coordinate 8,746 of JAIUZE010020219.1, forward strand.
CCTCCGCCGTCATCGGTCGGTCATCAGGTCCTGGCTCAAATCCAACCACGACCTTGGCAAGGCGAGTGATGATGGCTCCGAAATCCAAAGAGCATTTTACTGGTGTACTTAGAAAAACACAAACACACGATCGCAATTGGGCTCCTTTAAACCCTATTCGTACAGTCGGGGTTAAGGTAAGAGGCAAGAAGGAACAATTCGTTTAAGCTTACTTTCACCAAAATAAAAAATATTTAATGAGAGTCGGACCGTAGCTCACAAATTTTAGTGATAACGGATAAATAGAAATTGATTTTTTTTTTTAAATATGTAACCCATATTGGACAACTCCATACATTACGTTCATTCAATCATTCCTGAGATAAAAGTTTCCCTGGATTTTCTTAGAACAATCTTCTTAATATAAAAAATATTTTGTTATTATTTCTCCCAAACTTCCTTTCACCCTTCAATTATTCAATTGTTCCTCCACCTTCTAGAGTTTTACACACTTCTCTCCTTCCTTTCTGGATGCCAGGTCAAATTAATATTTATTTATTACCTTCTTTCTCACATTATCTTTCAATCTTGTAGAATTTATTTTGTTTAAATTCAAATCCTTTAATTAGATGAAGGCATGTCTTTTTTTTCATGTGCTGCGATGGTTTTTTAGTTACATTGAACATTTATTTTTTTAGCCAATATTTTGTTAAGTTGGTGGAATTTTGTAAACGGTACATATATTGTTATTGATTATATTAGTTTTCTGCAATAAATTTTTTAAGGAACATTAATTTATGCAGTCATGCGCAATGTGACAATTTCTCTTTAATTTTGTGGTAGTATATGTTATTGTTGATTGTAAATTCAATTATAGAGGGCAACTAAAAAGGCTTATTAGAAGGATCATTTAACGAAAAACTATGTGGGGTTGTTTGTTGATTTGTAAAAGTTGCATTACTTGATTTAGGGGTTCGTTATTCTTCTTTCTCTTTTTTTTTGATGAGAGAGTACATAGAAGAGTTAAAGACACAAATACTTGTGAGACCGGGTCTGTCATCAATGTATTGAGAGACATCTTCTTCTTATATATTTATGTCGTTTTGTTACCCTTTTCATTGTTGATTGTGGCCTAAAGTGACTCTTCATCTAACAAATATTTCCATAATGATCGTGTACACATTTTATCGTTGATCGTGATAATTTTTATAATCTAACTATTTTATATCTTTCGTACCCATTGTATTAATTTTGATACCAATGTTTGTTTGATTTGTAAAATAGTCACACAATAAATTTGACGTGAGACCGTCTCTCAAGAGACTTACTCTAACAAGAGTGAAGTAAGGAAATATCAATTTTTATTTCACACTGCAGATTTAACGTATGCATTACTCATTCCCCTTAATTGTATGCAATTGTTAAATTTACCTCACATATGTTGAAAAGTGTGTACAGTTGGTTGGAATGGAGAGAATATAATTTTAGTCGACATTATGAAATTTGTTGTTAAGTTTATGAGTGAGAACTAGGAGGCTTGTTAAATACAAAGTACTACAAAGTACAAGTCTTTGATAGTAAAATACACTGGGTTGTTTAGGTCCATATCATCACCCATTTAGGCGTTCAATTTTGGTGAAGGGGTTGATAAATCAATATTGTTGGTTGAGAAGGTTGTTAGAGGTTTTTTATGTATTAACATAATTATTTTCATTATATGATTAAACTCTGTTGATTTTCTCCTTGGTGAAAACATATTTTAACCAAAGAGCTACAACTAACTTGAGAAATTTTTGTAGTTGTAGTCTCTTGAGTAGTATTAATCAAACCTATAGTGTGATCGTCACCTTAATTTGGAAATAAATCAAGCTTTTTTATTTGGGGTAAAAGACATATGATATATCCAACCTACTATCCACATAATTAGTAACTTTAGTTCTTTAGTATAGTATATTTTTGTTTTGTAGGTTGGTCCAGGTTAATGCTCATCTTCATTCTAAATCCATATTTTTGTTTGACTAGGTAAATAGGTTCTATCTACATCTCTCTATAGTACGTTTTCATACCTCTCAAAAACAGGGCGAGCTCTTTGTGATACAAGAATTAATGTTCTTTTCGCTTTTGTTATTTGGCTGGCAAAAGACGCAAAATGTCTTCCGATTGTTAAGCCACAATGGAGTTATCTGCTCTTTTAACCTCGGCAGGAATCAATATTGGCATTTGTGCTATGCTTTTCTCATTTTATTCTATATTGAGAAAACAACCGAGCAATAGGAGTGTTTACTTTGGACGAAGATTAGCACAAATACAATCAAAAGGCCGTCATGATCCATATTGGTTTGACAGATTTGTACCTTCTCCTAGTTGGTTATTAAAGGCATGGGAGACATCTGAGGATGTTATATTGACTATTGGAGGATTGGATGCTGTTGTGTTTTTGAGAACACTTGTCTTCAGGTGATCAACCACTTGTTTAAAACTCTTTAAATATTTTACATATGGTGCGTGCATGTTTGGATTTTTTTTTCCAGCCCAAGCATCTTGTTCAAAAAGAAATAGTTTGTCAATCTGTCTGTACAAATATTGATGCCTCTTGTACGACTTAATTTAGTATTAAATTTTTTCTGTCAGCATTTCCACATAATGGATTTTCAAGTTCCATTTCATTTACTTTTATAGCTTATGGGTACAAACTTTAAAGTTGTAAGAGTGCAGCCGGAATCTAAAGGTAGTGTCACTGAAGGTTTTACAAGGTTTTTCAAAATAACATTTTTACGCTAATTTATTGTGTAAATAACTGTATATTCTCCTTGCCCAGCTAAACAAGTTTCCAAGTACTTTAAACCCGGTTATATAAAATATTGTGTGGAACCGTTTCCATAAAGAAGAAAAATAATGAAATCGAAGAAAAGTAAAGAAAAAAATACTCAAGACGACAACTAGAAAGTAATTAATTAGCTGTATATCTGTATAAAAAGAAAGTAAGGGCAAACCAGAGTATAGATGAAAATTGAAAAAAATTCTGTGTGTAAGAAGCGAATGACTTGTCATTGATAGTTCATCAATTGATATTCTTTATCTAAAATCATCCGCTATTCATTTTATCAGAGTGTGAGCGGATTAAGGTAATTTTGGAATGTTTTCTTTGGTTGTGTGAACATTTTAATTCGCCACATTTCAAAGTCATCATCTGATGTCAACACAAAGGCAAATGAAATCTTTTGGCTTCTCATGATGCTTTGTTTATTTTGCAGTATAAGAATTTTCGCCATTGCAGCTATTGTTTGTACTGCTATTGTGCTTCCGTTGAACTACTATGGGCAAGAGATGGAACATAAGCATATTTCTTCTGAATCAGTGGAGGTTTTTACCACTCAAAATGTTGAAGAAGGGTCTAAATGGTATGATTGCATTTTACCAACAAGTGTTGTTACATAAAAAGTATATTATTTTCGTCCATTTGCTATGGAATATAGTCTATAATATTTTCTTTTTTGATGATTTATTTTTTCTGTCATGTTTTTCCTTGTGATTAATTATCTTTTTTTACACCAAATATTTACTATCATATTTTCAGGCTCTGGGCTCATTGTCTTGCAATATATATTATTTCCTGCTCAGCTTGTATTCTTCTATATTTTGTAAGTATAAGTTGCTACTACAATAGTACTCATTGAATTCGATTATACACAATATTCCCGTCTTCCTGTTTCACGGAATCACGGTTTATGTTACTTCAACTCTTCTAATTTGCTCAAGTATCCGTGTTTGACACTCGACATTTGTACATGGTTATGACACGTGGACACCTCATTTTATGCCTAAATATGCGCATTTTTCAAAAAAACTAAATATAACCCAGTCCGACACTTGGACACGCACCTATGTCGGATACTTCTAAACGAGGCTGAAGAAAGTGCCACTTGGACACACACCGGTCTCATATACTTCTAAACGAGGCTGAGTAACATAGCTCTCAACTTCTAACGGATGACACGCTTCTAACTAATGATATTATCTGATCTGGACGTTATTGATATTTCGTCAGGAAAGCAAAAACATAATCAGGAAGAGACTTGCCTATATTAAAGGATCTGCTCGAGATTTAAGTCAATTTGTAGTTCTTGTTCGAGGTATCCCATGGTCTTCGGAGGAGCCCTATAGTACCACATTGAGGAATTATTTTGTGAAATATTATCCATCAACTTATCTTTCACACCAGATGGTTTATCATTGTGGTAAAATTCAGAAGCTGATGGTACATATTCATATTCTGGATAATGGAGCATGAGTTTCACTTGCCTAATTTCATATCCACCAACTACTAGATTTGCTCTTTATTATTTTACATGCTTATTTTGAGAATCTGAAATTTCTGCACCACAAAAGTTCTGATTATCAATATACCATAATAGTATTGTTTTATATTAGTTTTGTTTTATGGGTATGGGAAGGCTTAGATGTATGCAATATGTTTTATGTGAATTCATTATAAGATTTGCAGAAATTTTAAAAAATCGCCAAAATGAAATCATACCCTAACCTCCCCCCTCCCACAATCATCCTACCACCTCTCGGGCATCGTTATGGTATTTTCTTTTGTAACTATTTTTTTTTTTTTGGCACAAGACTATAAAAGTCTTGTGATCTCCAAGGTAATTGTTCAGATCCCTTCTCCAAGACTCAGGGTACTAATGCTTCCTCTTGGAAGAAGGAAATTCAAATGATTTCGGGGACTGAAAATATGTTTGCTTCTTGGAAGACATGTGAAAAGTGATCTATGTTTTTGTTTTTCGGAAAATTCCCACGGTACCCTCCAAGTTTGACATTTTGCCCGAAATACCCAATTTTTTTACCCGAAAAACTTTGAGTGGTCATAACTCGGGTTTACGAACTTGGAAAATGACGATTTTTTTTCAAATTGTTCATCTTTCCGAGAACTAAGATTTGAAAAAAACAAATTGGCAAGTTCTGAACTCATGAGCAAGAGATATGACCTCTCAAAGTTTGTTCGGTAAAAAAAACTTTGACATACAAAAACTCTTAGCCACGGAATCCAAATAAGACTAATTCTTTTTCAAATCGTAGCTCTCGGAAAGTTGAATGATTTGAAAAAAAATCTTCATATTCTGAGTTTGTAAACCCGAGTTATGGTCATTCAAAGTTTTTCGGGTAAAACATTTGGGTATTTCGGGCAAAATGTCAAACTTGGAGAGTACCGTGGGAATTTTCCGTTTTTTTTTTTAAATTATATTTTTACCTAATTAATGTTAATGTCCTTCTCTACTTTAGACTCTGCAGCGTCATTAAATTGTCAGAATCTTATACGACATTCTTAGGGATTTATAATGGTAATATCTACTTATGAGTAAGAGATGAATTAGATTATGACCATACTTTCCACATTAATTATTTTTTTAAAGGAAAATGTTGATGGTAGTGTAGAATGATGATTTTTAGATCTTCATTTATATATCCTTTACGTTCTTACTAGTTTAGGCTCTTCTACATGAGCATAGTCATTAAGATTTGTCAATCTAGAGTTGAAATATATATGAGATTTTGGGTGAATTATGTTTGAGGTTAAGAATAACATTTATGGAAGTCCTTATGCTTAGTCAAAATATGCGTGATTTATTTTAGAAAGATTGTGAGAAGGATGCAATTATTCATACATAGTGATGTTATCAATTTCTTGTTGCCGAGGTTAATTGGAAAATGCTAAGAGTATTGTACGTGTCTTGGTTGGTGATTAATTTTCCATTTAAAATTTGAGGTTTACACTAGCTATGTCAAATAAAGGAAGTTGCTACGGAGGTGCATGATATTAGCAATATTTTGGACCAATTGGTTTGAGAAGGATTCTTGTTGTTTTGACTTGGAAAATATACTCTTTTAATTTTCTTTATGAAGGATTGTATTTATAGATGGCAAAAGTTTTGGGGAGGGACGGGGAAGGTTTCCTTTTAGAGGTAATCTTATGCCTTCATTTTGGATGGAGGATTCCTTGTTCTTTATTGTTTTGGATAAGAAAAATTAGACAATAGCTTTTCCGAAATCCCAAATGGTGATGTGAAAAGCATCTACATAAAATGCTAGGAGTTTAATGTTTGAGATAGTCTGCACAAAATTTGCCCTATCCAATAACTAGACAGAACCTAGACATAATTTTAATTTGTCCAGGTCAAGCTATCTCTACTTGTTTAAGTGACATGAATCTGACACTTTATTATTGAATAAATAATGGTCTTCTGGGTATGTGCTAGTTAATTTTGTTTTTTGGCCCGGGTATTTCTCAACTTCAACTCCCTTTTTCCAAGAAATATCATTTCGAAAACTAACCACTATTATTGTCATTTTATAATGCAGGGAAATGTCAAGGAGATGTACGATGTTCTCTACCATCACGATACCATTCCTAGTTGTCAATCATGTGGTTTCAGCAAAAGGCGTTCCAATGTGTTTAATGTTCTTGTTAATGAGCCTGAGATGACAGATAAAGAGAAAATGGATTTTCTTACTCTTGATTTGAGTGAAAAAGGAAAGGTTAGACTCCATTACTTTCTTTTTTGACGCTTGAAGTTTTGTAATGGTAACAAATCCTATGTAAAACCCATTGTTTATCTTCCATGCATTAACCTCTTTCTTCTGGGAAAAAAAATAGTTAAACAAGGGTTAATAGAGATTCCATGCATTAACCTCCATTCATGTTTTACCTATACAAGTTTAATTATAGTATATGACTTTTGTTGTTGTCTTTAGCATTCTGTGTTTGAGGTTTTTGTATTCTCTATAGTAGTTAGTGAAGAAAATAAGAGTGAGATGATAAATAAACACATATGCATACACATTTTATCTAACAAAAGTAGCTTTTGGGTATCTAACTTTTTCAATCACACTAGTCGATCAGTCTACCATAAAAAAGTCATTTAACCGACCTAAAATCTTACACACATTTATGTTTCAGACACCTCCTTAAATAATACACCACATCTTCGTGCGATAAAGATATTCTCAATTTTAGATTTCCAAGTGGATGAACCTTTATTTTTAGTTTGTGGGGGTGGGTGGGCTATGTTTTATCATCTTCTTATTATATTTTTGGGTAAGTAATCAAGTTTTGTAAACCTAATATAAATTATATTCCTCCAAGGCTCCAATTGAATTGAAACGCACTTGCAATATTTTAGCTCTGAATATTTCTTGTCCTCCTAAGCTTTACTTCATCTTAACGATACATCTGCAATCTAAACTTCAGCTTTTGGTTATGGAATATGTATTTTTGTTTGGCTTAAACATATACTCACTATGCTTTTGTCTTCTCTAAACGCTAAAGTATGTTGATCATAAAAGGGTTTCTAAGGACCCTTAGAATTGAGTATGTAATCTCGTGCTTGTTTTCAAACCAATTTGCTATTCACATCTGTAATGAACTCAATAGGTTCTTGGCACGTGTATCTTGTCATACACTTTTCCTCGATTAAAGGAGGTCATGATTAACGTATTAGTGCCAAATATTTTTCCTTACATTCTTTTCAAATTGTAGTAGCTTCGCACAAATGTTTCAACACGAACTCTAATTGATCCTTCACCTTTTTTTCCAGTATGTGGACTGTACATCTGATGTACTACCACATAGAATTTAGTTTTTGAGCTTTACAATAAAAACTTTGAGTATAGTATAATTTTACTGTAAAGTTTTTGCGTTTATTATTTTGAACATTAAGCTCAAAAAAATTACAATAAAACTCAAAAAACATCATATATAAGATGTAAAATATAATTTATAAACTTTAAAAAGCTCGAAAAAAATGCACAAAAACTCAAAATCAAACTACTCTGAGGTAGTACCTCAGATGTATAATCCTTTTTCCCCTTTTTTTCTCACTTTATCAACCAATATTCAAATAGTAACCTACAATTTCATTCGTAAGATTAATTTCCATATTTATTCGTTGGGATGTTCTAGTTCTATAGGAGTGTTTGTACTACATTCCAATGGGAATTAATAAAATTGTATATTTTAAGCTTTTATGATGCTCTTTAATCAGTACTCAAACTAATTACCACCCAAAATGATTTCTTTTCCAGGAGTGTCCAACTGCTTTTGTAATTTTTAAAACTCGCTATGCTGCTTCATGTGCTGCAAGGGCTCTGCAATCATCAAACCCAATGTTATGGGTCACACATCTAGCACCAGAGCCTCGTGATGTGCATTGGCAAAACCTTGCAATTCCGTATAAACAGTTCTGGTTGCGCAGAACATCTACATTTCTTGCTACTGCTGCTTTCTTGGTCTTCTTTATTGCTCCAGTTGCTCTTGTGCAAAGTTTGGCTAACTTAGCTCAGTTACAACAAATGTTTCCGTTCTTGAGAGGATTGTTGAAGAAGTAAGTAATAAAAATTAGCTAGTTAATATGAACCAATAAATATTAGTGATCCGGCGGTATAGATATATTACAGGTTGTTAACATTTTCTTTTTTTAAATATCTAAATTATACCGTTTATTTTACACTAATTTAGAAGCATCTCCTCAGCTGCCGAGCCTCCTTTATTTGTGATGTGCATGAGTATGATCCCTAAAATACTAACGTATTATTTTTCTTCCAATGCCAACAAGTAAAAACCTTTCATATTTACGTAGCACGTACCATCTGCTTCTATCATATACTCAGATGTTGGTACTTGGAGTCATGATTCAACAAGCAACTTTTGGTTAGGCAAAAGTACAAGGAAATAGGCAAAAGTTTTTCAAATGTTTATTTGAGGAAAAATAATTACAGTGCATGATTACATGGCATTTTCCCAAAAGTTGTTATCTCTTAGTAAATCATCATCCCTTTATATAGTGCTTGTTTGGTGTCAGGAAATATATGAGCCAGTTGATAACAGGATACCTACCTAGTGTGATTTTGGTGTTGTTTTTCTATACTGTCCCGCCATTGATGATGTTATTTTCAACTATTGAGGGATCAATTTCTCGGAGTGAGAGGAAAAGGGGTGCGTGCTGTAAAGTCTTATCTTTCACCATATGGAACGTGTTCTTTGTCAACATTGCATCTGGGACTGTCCTCAACAAGTTGGATGTGTTTTCGGAACCTACAAGCATTCCTTTACAATTAGCATCTGGGGCAGTGCCGGCAGCTGTAAGTTTGTATTTCTTATTGTTCTTCTCTTATCAAAGTTTTTTGTTCTAACTCTTTCACCTCACATAATGCTACACGCTTCTTACATTAATCCATGCTAACCGCAATATTTTTAGTACGACAAATTATAACTGTTTTATTTATTTATTATTACTAATTTTGGGGGAAAAAAATTGTTTTTCAAAAAATTTCACATAACTTTCTTCCATAATTGTTCTCAATATTTGAATAATTTTTCTTTTATGCTGACATGATTGTCTCTACACTTTGTATTTTCATTTATTTATTATTTTTATTAAATTATTTTCTTTCGTTTAAATCTCTTGTAAACAAAAGTATTTCTCTTTTATGACTTCCGAAATTCTCTTTTCTAGATCAATTAGTTATCAGGCTTTCCTTTTCTTGGTTTTCATTTTTCGTATCATTCATTATAGTTTACTTTATTTATAACACGGCACACGTTAATAAGCTAAAAAGGGAAGGATTACAGGATAATTTCATTAATTATGGTAACAATAACTTTATACTTGCATTTTTGATGAGATTATCTTAAAAATCCTTCTCTGTGTAGCCTATTAACGCGTGCACACACGTTAGAAAAACCGTATTTATAATTGGTTTTTGATGGTTTCATACTGATGATTCGTGTTCCGTGACCTTGAATTATCTTTTTGTAATAAAATTATCCTCTTGTCTATTTCGTTTGTCACTCAAACTCGTTGGGACGGTACTGAGTGTGTGTTTGACTATTTGTTTTAAAAATTTAAGCGACAAGTTGATACATTAAACAAGTGTCTTGACCAACTACTAGACACGAACACGGAATGTGCGTAAAATATTTAAGAAAAACGGAAAAAAAAAACCGGGCTAGTCAAGGGCGGAACCAAAAATTGTTTTCTATATTTATAACTTGTGAAAATCGAAATAAATTTAAAATATGAATGTTCAAAATATATACTTATCTTTCACGGTTTGATATCGTCATTGAATAGTAACATACACAAAACAAATAGTTTTACTACCTTAATTAATAAGGTTAACTGTAGTACCCCATCTATATAGGAGCCTTTAGCAAGACCTTCCCACGTAATAAGGATGTTACCATCTCGGTTTTACGAGGTAGTACATTTCAAAGTTCTAATCAAAGAAAAATATAATTAATGAAATATAGTTTAGAAAAGTACTTATTACAATTCAACTTAAAATGATAGCCCAAGATTTCAGCGGAAACAATAAAATCATAGTCTAAACTAATAATGAATTACTAAGGCTCTGTTCTTTTGGACTGAATTAGTCTGAACTTAACTGAACTGAACTTAATGGGGCTGTACTGAACTGAACTGAACTTAATAGAGCTGAACTGAACTGATCTGAACTGAACTGAACTTAATGGAGCTGAACTGAACTGAACCGAACTTAATGGACCTGAACTGAACTGAACTGAAATGAATTGAACTGAAATAATAAAAAGATAACAATATTATTACTATTAATCATTAGTAATAATAATAATAAAATTAATATATTAATATAATATAATAATAATAATAATCAACTAAGATATAAAAAAATATTATAGTAATATAATAAAAAATATAATATTAATATGAATGATAACATTATTAATTATAGTAATAAATATATAAAATTAAGTAACTAAAAAATAAATATGATAAGTATAATATAATAATATAAACAATAATATAAAATATAATTTATAATTTATAATAATAATAATAATTATTATTATTATAATAATATAAATCATAATTGATAATAATATTATATTAATATTATTTAATAATAATCTAATCAGATGTATAAAAAAATAAAACAATAATATAAGAATAAATATTATAATAATAAAATACTAATATAAATAATAACATTATTAATATCAATATAATATAGTAATAAATATATTAACAATAGTAACTAAAAAAATATAAATAATAATAAAGTAAATATAATTAATAATAATAATAATAATAATAATAGGCCTAATAATAATATATTAATACATTATAATAAAAATAATAATTATTATTATTATTACTATTATTAATAATAATATTAATAATAATAATAATAATAATAAATATTTTTCTAATAATATTCATAATAATGAATATATCAATAAAATATAAAATAAAATATTAATAAATATTTATAATATTAATATTTCCATTAATCGTAATAATATAAGAATAAATAAATATATTAAACATAAATACAATAATATAAAGAATAATTATAACGGTGATATAATAGTAATAAAATAATTTTTTTAAAATATAAATATAATAATAATAACAATATTAAATGAATTAACATAATAGTAACAATGATAAGAATAATAATTATAATAATGTTGAAATAAAAGTAATCTGAATTGAACTGAACAGAACTTAATAGAGCTGAACTGAACTGAACTGAACTTAATAGAGCTGAACTGAACTGAACTTAATAGAGCTGAACTGAACTGAACTTAATGAAGCTGAACTGAACTTATAAGAATTGAAATTAAGTCCAAAAGAACAGAGCTTAAGTGATTACTCTAGTGATCGACGCACCTCCTTCCCAGCTAGCCAGCATAACACATCCAAAATCGGTCACCTCCCATACTCTATGCTCAACATTCGACCAAAAATATCAAATGAATCACAACAGGTAGTTTAGATAAGATTTCAACGACAGAAATACAGACACGTCAACATGTGTTGAATAGAAAAAAAATACACACATAATGCCCTCAGAAGTTCAATCAAGAAAACCTTAGATCGCAATTCAAACCATCAATCTCAATAATCAGAGCAAAACAAAATTCATAATTCAAAATAAACAATCTCAATAGTCACGGTGGAACTCATATTACACGACGCACGTGCTGTCCACAAACATGTGTGCTTCTTTGTACACAACATGACATGCTGCAATGTAAACTGGGGGGTATACACTGGATACATGAAATGAGAAACTTAAAAGGGATGACATTCCAAGCAAGAAACAAGAAGGATATAATGACTGAACTATTTCTATAGGAAACACATGAAATATGAAAGAATTTTGATTTAGCAACAAGAGTAAATTAACCACAGGTTTCACAAGTTAATTTAGACTCACTAAACAGAATTTGAACATTCAACTACAAATTAACACAAGTTGAATTTCAGGCTTGGCACAAACCATAGAATATTTCACAAATTTGTAGGTTGAGATAAACCTCAGGTTTTCTTTTTCATTCAATCGTAATCTGCCTTACAGGAGTTGAGGAACTAGCCTTATATAGACATGTTCACTCAACACAATCCGTCCATCTTAATTCAATACATGTAGGGGATTAAAATTCCTTGCAAAATATGACAAGTATAACAGTCAAAACATTTCTAAAACTAAGTAAAAACATGATGGTAAATAAGGAAAAAGACAAAATGAGGAATGGTTTTTGCTTAGGCTCTTTAAATGAAAAGCAGTCGGGACAAAAGAGATGGTGATGTATGTCCAGACTTTTTTCTGAACATGGAAATCCTAGAGAGCCCTTATTTAGTCTGCTTTGATCCTTGTCTAAACAAACGAGGAAACATTGTTGCACTTAGCTCAAAAATCACATGATGTTTAGCTGGTCTTGAACATTGCGGGCTATCTTTAACTCGCTCTTAAGGAGAATTTGTATTTATAATAGCTAATAATATCCTAGAACGTTGCTAACCCAAGGTGCTTTTATTTTTTGGGAGCTGGAACCCCTTACCCGGAATTCCCCTTAGACATTATCTTGATTGAACTACCTGCATCAAGCATGTTCATGGTAGGTTGTTTAAAATTAGTCTGAACTGTGTTGTTCTGGGTCTCAACTCATGTTGCAGCCCCCTAGGTTGAAAATGGTTTATACTCAAACCTGCAGCTTCCTTATCCAATTATCCTCACATATAGTATAGGGTGAGACGATCCTAGACATTCAATGTACCATGTACCCTATAGTCACCAGGCATATTGCCCTTGTAAGCATTTGGACCAATTCTTTCAGTTACCTCAAATAGACCCTCAGCTCTGAGTAGCAGCTTGCCTTTCCTCTTTGGTTGGGTACCTTTTTTTTCCTTATATATATCCACACCAAATCCTCTGGCTGGAATTCTTTCTTCTTCTTTAGAACCCTGGCTTGGTTCTTATAAGCCTTGTTGGAATTTTCAATTTTCCTTTTGATTGTCTCATGTAGCTTCAACATATGTTCAGCTTTTTTTATTTCTATCAAAGTTTATTTCCTCCCTTGGTATATTTGAGCAGTCCAAGGGTATAAGAGGACTAAACTCATTGATCACTTCAAAAGGACTTTGACCAATATTGGATAAAGGTGCCCTGTTGAATGCAAATTTAGCATGTGACAATTTTAGATCTCAGTCCTTTAATGATTTCCTGACAATGCACCTTAGTATCTTTACTAATGTTTTGTTTGTGACCTGTATTTCACCATCTGTTTCGGGATGGTGTAAGGTACTGAATAAGAGTCTTGTATTGAGCAGCCTCCATAGGGTCCTTCAGACGTAACTCATGAACTTGGTGCCTTTGTCAAACACAATGGACTTTGGAACCCTATGTAGCATTACAATTTCATGAGATACAATTAAGCCATACTAACTGCATCTTAAGTCTTATTGCAGCCTATGAAATAGGTCATCTTGTTGAATCTGCCAACCACAACCATAATGGAATCCTTCCCAATTTGGGTTCTATGTAAGGCCACCATGAAATCCATGCCCGCATCTTTCGAGGGTTTGTTTGGCACCGGCAGTGGTGTGTATGGCCCAACTTGGAATGAACTCTTGTATGTTGGCACACTCTACACCTTCTTAAGACAATCGCCCCCCCCCCTTCCCCAACCATCATTTTAGGCTAGTAAATATGATCCTGTAAGATGTCAAGTGTCTTCTGGACCCCCAAATATCCTCATAGGACACTGGAATAGACCTCTTTGATTAGCAAGTGCATGTAATATCCCCTAGGCACATACAACTTGTTACCATAAAATAGAAATTCATGTGGCAGGGTTTATTTTGTTCCATGAAATTTGTTGTCCTCTATCTAAAATAGTCATTCCTCATAGAAGTCTAGATACCCCTTGTATAGTTTTTTAATGAACTCAAACCCCAACCCCTTTTTCTCCATGGTTGACAGTAAAAAATTCCTTCTTAATAGGGCACAAGCTACCACATTTTGTTTACCCTCCTTGTACTTATTAAGAAGGTGAAGGATTGAAAGAAGTCCCCATTTGGCATTCCCGAGGTTCAATTTTCGCTGGCCACTATTGTACTTCAATGCTTCATGGTCTGAGTGCATAACAAATAATTTTGGTTTCAAATAGTGACTCAAATGCATAAGAGCATCGACTAGAGCATATAACTCTTGTCATAGGTAGAATAATTCAGCTTTGCTCCAATTAATTTCTCACTAAAATAAGCCACATGTTTTAAGCCCTAAATGAGAGCAACCCTAATGCCTACCACATTGGCATCACACTCCACTTCAAATAGACTCTTGAAATCTGGTAATTTCAGGAATGGGGCCTCACACAATAACCTTTGATCACTCCAAATGAGTGTTGAGTAGACTCAATCCATTTGAACTCCCCTTTCTTCATACATTTAATAATTGGTGCAACAATTGAAGTGAAATTCTTAATAGATCTTCCGTAAAATGATGCAAGACCATGAAAACCCTTCACCTCAGTAACGGTTTTAGGGACTAGCCAAGATTTAACAGCCTCTATCTATTCTTTATCAATAGATATTCCCCTATCAGAAACAATATACCCCAAGAACTTGATCTCCTTAGTCATAAAAGTGCATTTTTCAAATTTTCCAAATAACTTATGTTTTCTCAAAATATAAAAAATGCTTTCAAGGTGATCCAGGAGCTCGTCTTTAGCTTTACTGTAAATTAGAATGTCATCAAAGTAGACCGCGTCAAATTTTCCAAGTATGGCCTTAGGACCTATGTCATTAGCCTTATAAAGGTGCTAGCTGCATTGAAGAAACCAAATGGCATTAAAAGTCACTCGTATAACCCATGCTTAGTTTTGAAAGCAGTTTTACGCTCATCATCTTCCTTGATCCTGACTTGGTGATAACTTTTCCTGAGGTCAATTTATGAAAAGACCATAGCATCACTCAAATCATCAAGCATATCATCCAACCTAGGTATTGAAAACTTGTGCTTGACTGTGATGTTGTTGATGGCTCTACAGTCAGTGCACATTCTCCATGTTACATCCTTCTTTGGTACTAATAATGTTGGCACAACATAAGGGATTAACGACTCCCTCACACACCCCTTATTCGTCAGCTTCTCTATTTATATTTGCAATCACTCATGTAACCTGGCATGTTTGGCAGCACAGAGCTAGGAACTAAATCAATCAATCTGGTGCTCTATACCCCTCAATGGTGGTAACCCACTTAGTAGCTATTTGGGAAACACATCCTTATACTCCATTATCAAAGGTTCAAATACCTTAGATATTTCTGAATTCTTACTCCCCATCATTTTCTTTGACAGGAGGATTATGATTGGTTGGTATTGCCTAATTTATTTAAACATTGCAGCCTCAGATAGAATGTTTATACCATATGTTCCTTCTGTCACACTAGGGCTCCGGTAGTTTTCCATATTTGGGTGTAGTGGGGTTAGTAAAATCATCCTGCTACCTTGATTGAATGTGTACGTGTTACTTTTGCCCTGATGTACAACATTTTTACCAAACTTTCATGACCTGGCTAAAATCAAATTACATGTATCCATAGGCAACATATCACACTTGTACACACTTCCAAAAGAAAAAGGCTCTATACATTTCTTGTCAACCCTTACCTCAGCTCCCTTATTCAACCATCTCAGCTTGTAAGGGTTTGGGTGTTCTTGAGTACTCAGATTCAGTTTTTCCACCAGTGTGATGGAAGTTACATTGCTACATTACATCTTTCTCCATCAATAATCAGGTTGCTAACTCTCCCTTGGATTGTGCACATGCTCATGAGAATGAGATATCTCTAACCCTCCTTTAGGGGTGCTTGTTGGGAATAAATTATAGACTGTGAGCTGTGTCACGAAGATCCATAATCGTCCTGGCTTGGACCTTCTTCAATAAGATCATCCTCCACTAGGGTTTCCTAAAGTTCATACTCCATTAGTCTTTCCTTCTCCTAAGTTTCTACTTCCATAGCCGTCAAGGTCCTTTTAGAATAACAGTCCTTTCTGAAGTGCCTATACTCATGGCATTGGAAGCATTTTTCTTATCTTCTATTAGAGGTGGGTTGGTTCCCTACCATATGATGTACTTTCCTTTGTCAAGTATGGGTTGGGTAGATGGTCTAGGTGTTTCCCTAATTATGACACCACTACAAACGCTAGACTGTACATGCATGGCAGCAGTTTTAGGCATTGTAGTCTTAGACTTCCTCATTTTATCAACCTTAAGAGTCACGTTCACAGTATCATCAAATGGCACAAGGGTTGCATCCTAACCCTGTTAGCAATGTTGTTTTCTAAGCCCTCCAAAAACCTACCAATTCTTTGTTCAACTTTTTCATTTATGTCACATTGCTTGGTTAATTGCTCAAAATCCCTCAAATAAGTCTCATCATGTCTTTCATTCTGTTTCATCTTAGACAATTAATAAATAAATCCTAAGTGTAGTCCTCGGCAACAAAGCATTTTCTTTCTAAGTTTATTCCAAGACTTAATAAGTTCTTTCCCTTCTCTATTTCTCTTAAATTTCACATTCTCATACCAAAGTGAAGCAAAACCTTTTAATTTCAAGATAACAACTTTGAAAGCCTTATCATCATTAGATCATTTGTACCCAAAGACTCTCTTAATATCTCAGAACCATTCTAGTAAATCATCCGGATTCAGAGTACCAAAAAAGTCAGGGATTTGTACCTTTAGGTGTTTGATTGTCTTGATGTTCAGGGTCTGAAAAATGGTTCATGGTGCTCTTATCTGAGCCTGAGATGTCCTCTCAGTCCAGTGATGACCCTCTTTTTTTTTTCAACCAAATGATGGTTCTCTTACTCTAGCTCTTCCTCTTCCAGGTTGTGGTTCTCCTGGGTTGGGCTTGAAGTCATTCATGGCTCTTACCATTACATTGAAAAACCATGTCAACTAATCTATCTTTGTTTCCAGTCCTGTAATTCTCTCTTCACTCATTGGGTTATTTTTTGTGTTTTTGATGTACTTAGGTAAATGGACTCACAATAAACTCAACCAAAGCTCTGATAAACAAGTTTCGGTTTAAACAGGAGGGGTATACACTAGATACATGAAATGAGAAACTTAAAAGGGATTATATGCCAAGCAAGAAACACGAAGAATATAATGATTGAACTATTCCCACAAGATACACAGGAAAATAGGACATAAAGTTGATTTAGCAGCAAGGGTAAACTAACCACAAGTTTCACCATCTAATTTAGAATCACTAAACAAACTTTGAACAATCAACTACAGATTAACACAAGTTGAGTTTCAGGCTTGACACAAACTATACAATATTTCACAAGTATGTAGGTTGCAATAAACCTCGGGGTTTCTTTTTCATTCAATCATAATCTGCCTTACAAGATATGAGGAACTTGCCTTATATTGGATTGTTCCGATCCATCGATCTTAATTCGGTACATCCAAGGGCTTAAAATGCCTTGCAAAAGATGACAAGTATAACTGTCAAAACATTTCTAAAACTGAGTAAAAACAAACTGGTAAATAAGGAAACTGGCAAAATAGGAATGCTTTTTGCTCATGCTTTTTAAATGAAACGCAATTAGGACAAAAGAGATGGTGATGTCGGTCCAGGTTATTTCTGAACATGGAAATCCTGCAGGGCCCTTCTTTAATCTGCTTTGATCATTGTTTAAACAGAATAGGAAACACATGTTTACTTGGCTTAATAATAACATGATGTTCAGCTAATCCTGAATTCTGCTGGCTATCTCTAACTGGCTCTTAAAGAGACTTTTTGTTCATAATTATCTAATAATATCCTAGAGTAAAATGTTACTAACACAAGGCTCTTTCATGCTGTGGGAGCTGGAACCCTTGATTTGGAGTTTCCCATTGACATTTTCTTTATTGAACTACTTACATTAAGCATGTTCATGGAAGGTTGTATGAGTCAGTTTGAACTGTGTTGCCCTGGGTTTCAACTCATGTTGCACATGCGTGCTACATTCACACGTCATGTCTCCGCCCAGATCATAAATGTGCACATCCCTCTTGTGTCGGGTCCACAAGAGGAAACCCTAAGGCAACCGTGATTAATGGCGACAGAAATCAATTATCTGTATTAGATCCTTTTGTCACGCGTGCTACCATCACACGACGTGAGCTAATATCACAATACGTAAATCTCAACCCAACATCACAATACGCACAATCAATACGATTATGAATAACGTCACAGGCTCAATCAATTACGCAACACATCAATATTAAGGTGAGTAGAGGTTATTCCTACCTCAGCGCTTCCGCATAAAGCAATGACTCAAAATTGCTCCTCTACGAATCTGTTACCTATATCACATAATATCATACAATCATATACTATTCTTATGCGATTGTGTAATCTATAATAATTTTTCCCAAATCCTTGAATTCTAGGTTTAGGTCTTAAATGAATTCCTAAGACAAAAATACTGATTAATATTTCATTAAACTTATTATTAAGAGTAGCTAACACTCACCGCTAATATGTACTAAGATGAATTGTAGAAGAAACCTAGTGATAAAACGATCGATAAACCTCTCAATCTTTCAAGAAATGTTTTAGGATGAGTAAAAAAATTTTGGAATATGAACGTAAGGCTTAATAACTAATTAAGAGACTTAATGACGATATTTAAACAAATCACCAAACCCGGCTCGGCCGAGTCCAAGAACTCACTAGGCCGAGAGGCACCCACTCGGTCGAGTCCACTTATACTCGACCCTAGTACAAAAGACTTACCCTGGTACCCCAAATTGACGATCTAGGACGCTCCATCGAGTACACTCTTTGTGAGTCGACCGAGTCACCTTCACTCGGTCGAGTACTCTCACCTTACTTGACCGAGTCACCTTCACTTGGTCGAGTATCGTCACCTTAATTGGACTGAGTCACGAAATAAATACGGAGTATTACACTAACCCTTTTCAAACCTAGAAAAATAGTTTCATTTTTATTCCATTTATGTGTCAAATATATATTTCTGTTTTCTTTTCATGGAAATGACAAAATATAATTGTATATCATTCAAATTGAAAAGTATTAAATAAAGAAAAAAAGGTAATTAAGAATATTTGGTGGAGAAAGAAGCTATTATTTGAAAAATAAATCATAAGGAATATTAATTGTGAAGTTAATTGACTTATTATTAGGACATTTAGGTAAAAATAATAGACAAAACTAATGGATTATGAAAGAAAGAAGTACATGAACGATATTCTAGGCAGCCAATAAGCCCTAGTACCCCCACCCGTTGAAGAGAATAAAAATTCAAAAAATTTGTTAGTGGTGGTAGTCGAGCTTATACAAACTCCAAAATCCAATATTCTAAAGCAAAGCAAATTTGCCATCAGAGCAACTCATGTAGACTAATATTCAGGCGTACTTATTTTTGTTTTATCTAAAAATGATCTCTGGCTATAGCGCTTGTAGCTGATAGCTAGTTCCGCGTCTAGAGCTGGTTATTCAACAACAGATAGGTTTAAAGGTCCTACCTAAGAACTGGATAATCTCTTACTCTTATTGTAGTGAAGCTCGTAACAACTTATGCTAGCAGAACAACCAAAGAGCTTTATTCTCTTACTCTTATCGCCTTATATCTTTTTTTTTCTTCTTTCTCTTATTTGACGTCGTTGAAATTTCTTTGAGGATATAACTGAAGTGTCGATGTGCATGTCGACCACGTATATCGTGTATTGTCGGCTATGGGCCATGGTCGACACGCAATACGGTTGCAAAGTAAAGTGTCGACTTAACACGGGCTATGAAGATGTCCTTCGCGTAGAACTTTGTTTGGAAAAGCTTTCCTTGAGAGCGCTTAAACCCAAGGCTAAGTGAGTTACTAGCCAAATGCCTCGGTGCACCTTATAGATGAGGCGCACGTAGCAAGACACAATCTTTTGAATTCATTTTTAAGTCTTTTCATTACTGACTTCTCTTTGTATAAAATAAATATAAGTTGGGAAGAATTTCATAAGAGTAATTGTATTAATGATTCATATTTCTAACTATTCCAATCACTACGTATATATAGTACTTCGCATCTTATGCTTGACAATCACAACATTCGCAAAATTATGACATATCGATATCTTGACATATCGACACATATCTCACATATCTCAACAGTTTGCCACATTTTCACTAGTAAAACACATGCATATGATAGCCCTTTTGAATCCAAAATGCGTATTGTTATACAATTCTATACTCCCTCTCATCAAATTAAAAGATAACATTGACTTTTTGGCACTATTTATTTTGGAGAATCTTTGGTATTTTCTTAATATGAAAGAAAATATAGTCATGTGAGATCTTGTTTGATTGATCGTCATAAATGTTACAAATATATCAAATTTTTAGTTATAACAGAAACGAGAAACAACAAATAAAGAACGATAAAGACGATAACACACAGATTTACGTGGTTCACTAACAGTGTGTTAGCTACGTTCACAGGGCAGAAGGGAGGAGAGTTTATTAATGTTGAGGAGTATTACAGAGTTTTCAGATTCAGAGTTCAGATTGTTATGATAGCATAACTTCTAGGGTTAGGCTTAGAGAGTTTATATAGTACTCTCTAAGACCCCCGCATTGTCACTCGAAGTGGCAACTAAACTGATTCAAGGCATTATTCCAACAAATCCCCACCTTGACTTGAAATTTTCTCTCAAGCATACAGATGTACCAGATGCACCCCCATAGATGCCAGATGTACCAGAAAAAAATACTCTTCTCCCTTCCCCCTCAGATATTGCCCCCTACGGGCAATCAGATGCTTCGGATATTTAGCAAGTCCAAACAATGTTCGAACTTGCTCTGCGAAACTGGCTTGGTAAACATATCAGCTGAGTTATCAGCAGTACCCACTTTGTTCACCTTAATCCTCTTCTCATTTCTTAGAAAATGATACCTGACATCAATGTGTTTAGTTCTTTCATGATGGACTTGATCCTTAGCAAGACAGATAGCACTGAGACTATCACAGTTAACAATAGCTTGATCTTGATGTAGACCCAGATTTAATCAACCCTTTCACCCACATTCCCTCTTTAGCTGCTGATGTCAACGCCATATACTCAGCTTCTGTAGTAGACAACGTTCCTGTAGGCCGCAAAGTAGCCTTCCAACTGACAACCGAACCACAAAGAGTGAAAACATAACCAATCATGGATCTTCTACTGTCCACATATCCAGCATAATCTGAGTCAGAATACCAAGAGACTAAACACTCTGCATCACCTCCATAAATGAGACCAACATCAGAAGTACCCTTAAGGTACCTAAAGATCCTCTTCACAACTTGCGAATGTTCTTTTTTTGGATCACCCATAAATCGACTCACCACACTGACAGACTGTGCTAGTTCAGGTCTAGTACAAACCATAGCATACATCAAACTTCCCACTGCATTAGCATAAGGAACCCGAGACATGTATGCCTTTTCTTCAGCTGATTTAGGTGCAAACGCCACAGACAGATGTGCATTTGATGCACTAGGAGTATCTATGTATTTAGTTGCAGACATGCCAAACCTTGACAACACCCTCTAAACATAGCCTTTCTAAGAAGAAAAGCTTCTTCTTGATTCTATCCCTGAAAATCTTTGTTCCCATAATTTTCTTCGATGCACCCAAGTTTTTCATCTCAAACTCAGTACTTAAGGGACCTTTCAGTTTCTGAACATCAGACTTTTTCTCTGAAGTTATTAGCATATCATCGCCATATAGGACTAGATAGATGAATGAATCATTCGCAGCCTAACTGTAGTATACACAGCAATCATACGGACGCCTATTATAACCGATCTGAATCATATAACTGTTGAACCGCTTGTACCACTGCCCAGGAGACTGTTTCATCCCATATAAGGACTTTTTCAGCCTGCAAACATTATCTTCTTTTCTAGGAACCTGGAAACCCTCTGGCTGAGTCATGTATATCTCTTCCTCCATTTCTCCATGTAGAAAAGTTGTTTTAACATCTAATTGTTCAAGCTCCATATCTTGATGTGCAACTATCGCTATTAGCACCCTGATGGAAGTATGTGTGACCACTGGTGAGAAAATCTCATTGTAGTCTACCCCCTCTCTTTGCGTGAACCCCCTAGCTACAATCCGGGCTTTATACTTGACCCCTTCAACCTCTGTTTCCACTTCCTTTTTCTTGAAAACTCAGCACGTAAAAATATTTCTATCCCTCAGCCTCTTAGTTAATTCCCATGTCTGATTCTTCTGAAGTGACTCCATCTCGTCTCCCATTGCAGCAAGCCATTTGGGAGACTCAGTACCAGTAACTGCTTCTTTGTAGGTGGATGGTTCAGTAGAATCCGGAACCACCTCCTCAGCAACCAGAAGTGCAAAACCCACCAAATTATCTTCTTCACGACCGAATCTGTTATGAGGCTTTCCAAAATTGGGCCTGATTGACCGCTCACGGGCCAAATTTGGCTGATTCTGAATTGATAATGAAGAATCTGATAGTTCAGATTCTGACTGTAGTTGTTGATCTTCGTGTTGTGGTTCACTCTCATCAAGAGTGATTTCTTGCTCCACCTGTTTATCAACACTACTACTATCTGACACAATAACAGACTTCACAGTAGGATTAATCATAGAATTGTCATAAAAAACAACATTCCTGCTTCAAATAACCCTACCCTCAAATGGAGACCATAAGCGATATCCCTTGACACCATCCCCATAACCCACAAATACTCCCTTTTTAGCTCATGGTTCTAACTTACCCTCATTTACATGATAATAAGCAGTACTACCAAAAGCTCCTAAAATAAAATAGTCAGCAGGCTTACCAGACCACATCTCAAAAGCACTTTTGAGATTCAGACTTGTGTGAGGACCCCTATTTATCAAATAGCATGTTGTACTAACTGTTTCTCCCCAGAATGTCTTTGTTAGTTCACCATTAGAGAGCAGACGCCTCGCCCTCTCCGATTCATTCGCTCTGCTAAACCGTTTTTCTGAGGTGTATTTTGGACGGTATGATGTCTAGAAATTCCTTCATTCTTGCAGAACTCATCGAACTCAGACCAGCAAAACTCGAGACCGTTATCAGTTCGCAGCCTCTTGACCTTCTTCCTGGTTTGATTCTCCTTTAGTGTTTTTCAGTGCTTGAACTGAATGAAAGCTTCACTTTTGTGCTATATCAGATATATCCAAGTCATCCTCGAATAGTCATCAATAATTGACACAAAATACCAGCGACCTCCCAAAGACTCCACCTTAAAAGGACCCCGGCAATCATAATGGATTTAATCAAGTGTGCCCTTGGACTGATGCACTGCTTTAGGAAACTTGTTGCGATGTAGCTTCCCAAAAACACAATGGTCACAGAAATCCAGAATTTTTACCTTGTGACCAGACAGAAGATCTTCTTTAGACAAAGTCTGCATCCTCCTTTCACTCATGTGACCAAGCCTCATATGCCACAACTTAGTCAGATCTTCTTTATCAACATCAGAGGATGCAACAGCAACAGAGCATGACAGAGTAGATCCCTGGAGATAATATAGAGTACCGTGCTTCATACCCCGCAGAACCACATTAGAACCCTCGCAGACGTTCAAAACTCCACCTTCACCCTGAAAACTGAAACCCTTACTGTCCAGCGTACTTAAGGATATCAGATTCTTCGTCATACGTGGAACATGTCTAACTTCGTTCAATGTACAGAATTTACCATCATGTGTCAGTATCTTGACCGAGCCGATTCCAACTACACTACAAACCGCACTGCTGGCCATAGAAATCGTGCCCCCATCTACCTGTTCATAAGTTGTAAACCACTCTTTGCGCGGACATATATGATAAGACGCTCCAGAATCTAGAATCCGCACATCAATGTGATGCATGACCCTATCCGTAACTAGAGCATAATCATCTTTCTCGGAATCTGCATTTGCTACAACAGCAGTACCAGATTTGTTCTGTTGTTTCTTCTTGGGGCAATCAAATTTCCAATGCCCATTTTCTTTACAGTAGTTACAAATATCAGTAGGTTTAGGACTCTTTGAACCAGAAGTCCCTGCCGAACTGGAAGAACCAGAATAAGACGGCTTCTTATACTTTTTCTTCCCCGAATTTCCCTGTCCATAACCCCCGCTAGCTACTAATCTTGCAGCCTGATTATCAGTAACTGTACCAGCCGCCTTATGGCGCAATTCTATACTATGAAGAGACGATCTGACCTCTTCTAGAGACACAGTATCTTTAGCAACAATAAAAGACTGAACGAAATTCTCATACGATAGTGGTAAAGAAACTAACAGAATCATTGCATGATCCTCATCGTCTATCTTAACATCAATATTACGCAGTTTTAGTAAAATTGTGTTTAACTGATCTAAATGATCTCGGAGAGGCATACCTTCCTGCATTCTCAAACTGAACAGACATTCCTTCAGAAGCAACTTATTGGTTAAAGACTTCGTCATATACAGACTCTCTAGTTTTAACCACAGACCAGACGCGGAGGAAGATTCTCCGCAACTTCAGTGATGATATCATCAACAAGACACAACATAATCGTCGAGTGTGCCTTCTCTTCCAGCGCGCGTGGCCATCTCCGCGGCAACTGGGTCCGTCTTCTTATCTGAAAGCGGGGCCCACAGCCCTTGTTGCTTTAACAAGGCTCGCATCTTGATCTGCCATGAACTGAAACTGTTCCTCCCGGTAAAGCGATTGATCTTTACGTTCATAGCCGACATCTTTCTCGATATCCAAAAACCCGAAGGCTCTGATACCAGTTTGTTATAACATAAACGAGAAAGAACAAATAAAGAACAATAAAGACGATAACACACAGATTTACGTGGTTCAGTAAAAGTGTGTTAGCTATGTCGACAGGGCAGAAGGGAGGAGAGTTTTATTAATGTTGAGGAGTATTACAGAGTTTTCAGGTTCAGAGTTCAGATTGTTATGATAGCATAACTGCTAGGGTTAGACTTAGAGAGTTTATATAGTACACTCTAAGACCTAGTACAGAAAACCTAGAAAAGCCCAATAACAGGTCATAGGCCAAAACAGAATCCTAGCCTAAACAGAGTAACGGATCCCCGCATTGTCACTCGAAGTGGCACCTAAACTGATTCAAGGCATTCCAACATTTTTAATAATGTGTAATTAAATATATTCACGTTGCAAAACGCGTCTCGACAAATGTGATAGAGCCAATATTTTATTTTGAAGTGGATAAGAGAGAGTATTAAAATGTAAATTTGTTTGAAAAACAGTGTCCTGCGCAGTGTGTTTTAGAGGTGCATGTCTTCACCTTGTTGCATGTCTCATGTCTTTTTAAACTTAGGGGTTGACTAAAATATTCATGTTTGTAGAAGATGGCTCTCTTAGGTTGATGTAATAACTACAAACAAAAAAGTTGGGTTATTCTATATGGTAACAGTGTACTTTTTCAAATTATATATTAGTAATAGCCCTGCTTTTTAAAGACCACGTATGGTAATCGTGATTATTTATGGGACGTGAGATATTGTAATACTAGATAGAGTGATATGGTTCTTCATTATAACCCAGAATTCTGGGTGGTATCTCATAAAATAAGCTTAAACATTGTAATTTGGAAACCATATCGATGATTGAATCCTAAGTTTGGAATGGCCATGTATCCGTAATGCAGGTTAAATTCTTTATGACTTACGTGTTGACATCAGGGTGGACAGGTTTAGCATGTGAACTTGTACAACTATTTCCTCTGATGTGTAACATTATATATAAATTCATCCTTATGAAGAACTATGGTCCATATGATGAAGGCCTCACTTTCCCATATCATACAGAACTTCCAAGAGTTCTCTTATTCGGACTTCTAGGTCTCAATTTCGCTGTACTCGCACCTTTGATAATTCCGTTGCTACTCGTTTATTACTGTCTTGCTTATCTTGTGTATCGTAATCAGGTGCGTTTTCTTTACAGCTTTAATTGGATTACATTGTTACGAAAATGCATGTTTTGATATAAGCTCAACTATCTTCACTGTGTTGCCACCGAATTTCCTGTTTGCATTTGCAGATGCTCAATGTTTACATCACAGAGTACGATAGTGGCGGGAGGTATTGGCCCATAGTTCACAACTCAACAATATTCTCTTTGATTCTGGCACAAGTCATTGTCATGGGTCTCTTCGCCCTCAAAAAATCGACAGCCTGCTTGGGTTTCACAGTTCCCTTGACCATTATGACCCTTCTATACAACGAGTATAGTAGGCGGAGATTTCAGCCAGTATTCCACGATATTGCTGCAGAGGTAACTAGATTGCTTGAGCTCCTTTTTTGACCCAGTTGTGGGGTGGTGGAGTTCTACGAAATAGAAATCATTCCTCGAGCCAAATAAAACTCCAAAGCATGCAAATTGGTTGCTATTTATGATCTAATGTATGTGATTGCAGGTTCTCATTGATTTGGACCAGGAAGATGAACAGAGTGGGCAGATGGAAGAGATACATCAACAAGTCCAGTCTGCCTATTGTCAGCTTGACTGGTTTACTTACGGTTCCACCAGAATAAAATTGCCTTACCTCTCGGACGAAGATGATTGCTGGAGAAGATATACACAAGAACTGAAACCAGGTTTCTCATTGCTCTATGGCTGCCTAATAACTTGCGCCATGAAATTTTGCCCACAGAAATGAATTTAATGTTTACTTTGTTAAAACTTTGGTTTTCCTATAAACTATAATTTGGGGTCTGTCTTTGGCATTCTTAAGTAGGGTCTCCCAAATCCCTATTTGTCCCCTCCGATTTGCAGACAAGTTTCTTTCTGGTCGTTCTTGACGTCATTGTTGTTCTGTTACAGGAGGTGAATTCAGCCGAGAACTTGGAACCAGTGAATATAGTAAAGAACTTAGAGCAACTGAGCATAGTCGAGCAATTAGAGTTCATGAACCTATCCAAGTTAGTAAAAAGTTGCGTCCAAACCACAATACAGGTGTTGAACCAAAGTCATAGTACTAGGTTGTTTGTCTAAATGGGTTTTCCTTTTTCACTTCCATCTGATGGCGCCAGGAAAGATTGAAGCATGAAGCACTATATGGCATAGAGGACAGGAGAGTATTTCACACAATCGGTGAACAAGCTTGAGGCATGTAACTGTAAATTGCAGTGAAAAGGGTTCGAGGTATAGATCGGGTTGATGTCAATGAAGACAACAGTAGTTGAAATACTCTGGCAAAATTATTTTGGTTTTCAGACACAAAGATACACTAACCTCGTAGAATATATAAAGCGGTGTAGTAAGATTTATAAGACAATGCAGGCTAGTGCATTCCTAATTTAGATTTTATCTATCCAATAAGTCTCACGGATGTATCATCCCACTTGGGCATATAGGACAAATCTGTTTCCTATGCATCTTGTTTTTGTTTTATTTTAACTCTTTGACCAGTTTTAGGCTTAAACCGGATAGTGCGGTCTTCCATAGATAATTTATGTTATATTAATAATCCAGTGCTCCAATGCTTCAATATTTCCTGGCACCCTCATAGGGACCTATAGTCAATACGGATGTTCGACAAAGATGTGTGGAGAGAAGTTGGCAATCCTGCAACTCCATTATTCACAGATTCCTGATTCTCCATATGTGATACATAAGACATCACACACAACCTTACAAGTTACAAACCTCTTGAACAATAGCTTCCTGACTCTCAACTTATTGACATCCAAAGAATAAATGACGATGATTTTCAACCTCAATTTCACACAGCACACATTTTACGGCCCATCATTCTTTGAATTTCGTCCCTTGTCAGAAGTTTGCTCTGG
Source organism: Heliosperma pusillum (assembly GCA_022085475.1). Taxonomy (NCBI): domain Eukaryota; kingdom Viridiplantae; phylum Streptophyta; class Magnoliopsida; order Caryophyllales; family Caryophyllaceae; genus Heliosperma; species Heliosperma pusillum. Next base: position 36,918 of record JAIUZE010020219.1, read on the forward strand.
ACAACCACCCAGCCTATAAGGAGCAGTTTCATTGAAGACGGGCATAACCGTCTGTGGTTTCCTACTTTCCCTTCCACTTGCCTCTTTGTGAGAGGCAATCCGACCCGTCTTCATTGAAAACGGATATGCCCGTTTTCAATGAGAATTTGTGGCCTATAAGGCAATGCTTGGGAGTTTTCAATCTATTTGAGACCTTAGGTGCCTAAGGAACCTTATGTGCAGCAGAATGTAACCAATCATACATTCATCCCCGTAACGAATACAGTATTCATTCACAAGGGTATACATTCTAATGGACAACCCCGATTTAGTGTCGTGACAGTCTAATAGTTGAAGTTGTTTCATAAATGTAATGTTTTAATGTAATGTTCTAATAGTTGAAGTTGTTGCAGTTGGTCTCTCTTGTGACGGACGGACTAAATGTGACCATTTTATGATAAAAAGTAATCATCCATAAAATGTTACCAGTCATATAGTGGTTACATTTTTCATAAAAATGGTCACATTTGCTCCGTCACAAGCTTGTGACGAAAAGTACCCGTCACAAATGAGAATTTGTGATTGCATTTAGCCAGCTTTTACCAATAGCAGACCCAACTCACCCGAGATCCATATAAACAAGGAGTATGTTGCAAGCTCAAATTCTCTCTTCCCCTTGTTTCTTTTTTTTGGTACAAATTCCCTCGTCCCCTTGTAAACACAGTCCTCAATAACTCATTTTAGAAAGGGGAAAAAAACATTACTACTCATACGTGTTTAGTTGTTTACAACTAGATATATACTCTATTATATCTTTCCTTGTAAACACAGTCCTCAAAACTCATTTTAGAAGGGGGAAAAAAACTTTACTGCTCGTACAAGTTTACAACATGATAAATGTGATGTGTTTCCATCTATCAACACCTTCACATCCTCTAATTAACGAAATGAATCTATGATCTTTGCCAAATTAATGGGAGAAACTTACTCCTGCAGTGATCCTGATTGGCAAAACTCACTACCAAACGACATGACCTACGACCATCCAATCTACAAAGACCCCCAATCCAATCGAAAGGACCTGATAAAAGCCAACCTAAATGATCCTTACGTCTACTTATGAGGTGAGTCTACATTCTACCACATTGAAGAGACGTTAAGTTCCTCCTTCAGGTTTCGTGTAGCAGTTTCAGTCATATCCTCGTTTGTGCACTGCGATATAATCCCGGCAGTGACAATAGCCAATCGAAGCTGTCTCTCCAACACATCCCGATCTTCATACATTTCAGGAAAAGTAGTCAGTTTCCTCATAATCCCAGCCACAACTGCATTCCCAGAGCCCATTCTGTCACATGTAGACGGAGTTATCAACACTTCCTCCGTTCCAGCCACCACACCATCAAATAAAGGGGAATAATAATGAATCCTCAGAGTCCCGTCTGTGACAAAGAGGAACTTAAGCTTGTCATGCCATAATGGGGATATTTCCTCACGGGTGTAATGGTAGCAATCCCGGCTGTCTTTATCGTAATTTTCAGCATAGTATTGAGGTCGGTAATTTCCTTTCCTCTTGTAGTGATCTTCGTCTAGAAAGAACTTCAGTTCTTGCCAGCTTACCTCAATGACATCGGCTTCATTCCAAGCTTGCTTGATAATCTCCTTGGTCTCGTCACGAGATTTCCACAAAGATAAGGGAAGATTCAAATCGAAGAAGATAAGGCCGCCAAATTTCTTGGACAGGTTAATAGCTTTGAAAAGGGTGGACCTCATGGAGGGTGATGTCAAGACTTCTGAATTGAAATGAAAAATTCTAGCCTGTGAAAGCAATCATATGAAAAATAAATCAGCAAAACCTTAACAAACATTCGAGCGTGCTCCAACCAAAAAATTTGTTATGATGTTTCTGAAAAAAGTTAACACTAACAAAGGAGAACTGAAGGGAAAAAAAAGGTATTTACGAACTACAGTCCAACATAGATGTCTCTACACGTGTCTTTAAGCCAAAAAAACATTATCATGGTTATCAAAGTGAATCCAAGTTTGTATGCACATTTGAACCCTTAACAATGCCATAAGTAAAAAAAGTTGGCTTGTTTAACATGGAGTAAATGCTTGTGTCACATTTATTTAGCACTAAATACATATGCAATCATGGTCATATCGGCCTCAATAACCTTAGCAGCAAAGCTAAATCTGAATATAGTTTCATGACACAGCATAATTTGGCCCAAGCAAACATTCCACAAATTTCTGTTAGAGAATCACAATGATATCATTTCCAGGGATAAAAACATCCAACTACCACGAGTAAGAAGGAGCTCATGATATTTCATTATAGTATCACACCGAAACCCAAAAGCTTCACATTAACAATGAACGGGTAATCAAGGTAACTCCGGTTACTGAGGGCGCCGCAGAAGTTCCTTTTCTTGGCTAATAAATAAATTTTAATTCAAACAACAAAACAACAAAGAGAGCAAAACCCCGCAAATTGCAGGGTAAGGAGGTTGGATATACCAAATCCAGTACGAGTGTGTAAACAGCTAGCACAAAGAGGTTGTTTTCGAGTGACCCAAAATGAAAAATGTGCTAACAATTTGATCAAAGAAGGCAAAATCTTCAAGATGTAACATATACCTCTTTGAGGACAGCTAAATTCAATTCAGACGGAAACAAAGAATCCTCAGCAGCTTCTTTAACCAACACCATAATCATCCTTCCATCATCATTAAACTTAACCTTCATATAAGAACAGCCTGTTCTAAAATTAGCATCCAATTTAACAGACCTAGTTTGCACTCCCTCCTTATTCATCCTACGAACCAACTCTTCCCCAAACTTATCCTTTCCAACCTTTCCCATAACCTCGGCTCGACCGCCTAATCGAACATGGGAAATCGCCACATACGACACAGGAGACAGCCCGAATTCAACCGGCTTCCATTGCATCTTTCTCCACTTTAAGTACCTGTCAGGGTGCATTTGTTTTTCTGACACAATAGGACTTGGTACAAACTCCTTCTGCACTGCCCCAAAACAGCATATTAGAGGTGGGTCCAAGTATGTAATATCCATCCCATCATCAATTTCCTCCATTTCTGGGATTGGCCCATTTTCTAAATCCGGGTTTGGGGACGACCCTTTTGATTTATTGGTTTTAGTCGGATTAGTTTTAGTTGTTTTTGTGTTGGCCTTTGGTCTTCCTCGGCGTTTAGGGGTTGTTTCAGGGATGACATTGTTTGAGTTTGAGGTTGCTTGAACTATTCTGGAAATTGGAAGGAAGTTTGTTGTGAAAAGGGGAATTTTAGGAGAGAAAAAGAAAGATTGAGGGATTTGCGATATAAGTTGAATTGCCATGGAGGGGTTTAGGGTTTATAACATTGTTGCAGAAATTTCAGCTGAGATATGAGGTAGTGAATGTAAGACTAACTCGGTGGTTCACTTTTATTTAAGGAGTATTTTGTTATCCAAGTCTGTTTGTTATAGACACTGGATAACGTTAAACAACGTTCTCCTCCATAAATTAATCGGAAAATTCACATGGTACCCTCGTGGTTTGCCATTTTGCACGAAATACCCAAAATTTTGATCTAGAAAACTTTAAGAGGTCATAACTCGTGTTTACGAGATCAGAAAGTGACGATTTTTTTTTTCAAATCGATCGTCTTTCCATGTACTACGAATTGAAAAAAAAAATTGTCGAGTTCGGAATTCGTAACCAAGAGATATGCTCGCTCAAAGTTTGTTCGGTCAAAAAACCTTTGACATGCAATAACTTCTAGCTACGGGATCCAAATACAATAATTTTTTTTTTCAAATCGTAGTTCTCGGAAAGATAATCGATTTGAAAAAAAAAATCGTCACTTTATGATCTCGTAAACACGAGTTATGACCTCTTAAAGTTTTCTAAATCAAAATTTTGGGTATTTTGTGCAAAATGGCAAACCTCGGGGGTACCATGTGAATTTTCCGGAAATTAATTCTACGGTTTTTCTATACGCTACCTTCGTATTTTTTCCTTTTGTATGTATTAGGAAGATGATACACTTATACATTTTGTATGGGGGAGTGATATGTAGCATTTTGCAATTAATCTCTAGTGGTTAATTTAGGGATAGATTAGTCATTTTAAATGTTGACTTAACATAGTTAGCTAAAATTATGGAAGTTTATAAAATTTATTTAATTTGTAATATTTAATTATGTAAAGTACAATCTATTAATAAAATTATAGTTTAGGGAATTTATGTACTTTGATTTTGTAAAATCTTTATTTATTGTTTCAACATTATTTTATTACTCACACCATACTTTTCCGAGCTTTTTATTTAATATGTTTCCATATTAATTTATAATAGTTAGTTATGTTATTGATCATTAATTATTTATTACTTTGTTAATACTCAGTTTTTTTAATAATTATTTTTCTTCTTTTTTATTTTAAAAAGTATTAGGTACGTAGTGGATTAATTAAAATGTCAAAATAATTGAAAATAATTCGACTTATGACTGATTGAATCTGACTTTTAGTCGACTTAAATGAATAATTGAAAATAAATTATTTGTTGTTGTCAGCGTTTTTAATTTTGAAAACTTCCTTTTTAAAAAAAAATTGTTACTTTAATGTTAGGATAGATCTTCTATAATATTTAGGAAATCTTGTTTGTTATTTTCTTGGGTATATTTTTTTGGAGATATTTAGCTTCATATATTCATTTACTTTTTTTAATTATCTTACTGCATTGTAAAATGCAAACTGTTAATAGTACGTGTCTTGTGCCTTGCCCATCGCTATCTCCATCATGCATGTTTTAGTACGTTTTCATTGTCCTTTTTCGAGTATTCATGAGTGTCCGGATGGCCATGGTAAGGGCCTTACTAAGACTGCCTGGCAAAAGCATTTTCAGGATCGACATTGTAATGTTGGTGCTATGGGGCTTACGCGTCAAACTCTTATTGATAGTTTGACGGTTTTCTCTAATGCCGAGATTACTTTGAAGCAGATGGGGCTTTGGTTTTGTGGGGAGTGCTTTAAAACTCATACCGTTCGCTCTAGGTGTCGACATAGCCAGGGTGATATTGTTGCGCCTCCGGATTGTGGTGATGGCATAGTTAGCTTTATTATTCACGGTATCCCAAGACCTACTCCTGCAGCCTTCTGGTATTGTAGATGCTGGTCCTACTTTTGACGATGCCTTGCGGGTGTTTTCGGAGGCTACAGGTTCTGATTTTTTACGTGATCCTAGTGAAATCGCTGCCCCTAAACTTATGAAGAAATTGGCAGATATAAATTTCGCTACGGTTGCTGCTTCTTCAGAATCTGTTTTTTCTTTGACACAACGTCAGCTTGCGTTTTGGAAGTCTCAACAGGGTGCACACTCCTCTGATTGGTTGCGTGCGGTTCCCATCTTTAGGTTGGGTCAGACTATGAACAGGATGACTTACCGTAGTGTGCTAGGGTTCGACTGGGTGTCCCGTTATTCACGGTATATATGCCTTGTCCTGTTTGCTCTCGGGTTTTTGCTGATGATGTGTAAAGGGACCACAGTGTTTCTTGTACTGGTACTGTAGGGGTTTAGCGTCGGCATAACCTCGTTCGTGACTGGGATGTCCGATTTTGTGCCGGGTCGGGTTGTCGTTGATGCTACTCAGCGCAAATGTGCTAAGTATGGGGATTTATGCGCGGCTGTTGGCTATGGTTTCCTACCCTTCTCTTTCTCTTCGCTTGGAGAGCTGGGCTCGGATGTTGTTGACTTGCTCAAGCGGATTCAGAAATTCTCGATATCGCAGGATGCTGGGGCTCGGGTGGCCGCTTATATTTTTACTAGACTTAGCTTTGATGTAGCTAAAGGGGTGGGGGACCAGATTGTTTCTCGGCTCCCCACCAACTTCATGTAAACTTTTCATTTTATTTTAATGAAAGTTGCGCGCATCTTCATAAAAAAAAAAATAATAAAATAATAATAATAATAATAATCACAATAATAATACAATCAATACAATGAAATGAAAATAATTCCATAAATATACTTAACTAGATGTAGTTATCAAGTTAACTAGACATGTCAAATTACTAACCTACCCCTAAACATACTAATACAAGTTAAGTTGAGTTTGCCACGTGTCGCCTTATTTGTGCTTGTGTATGAGATTTCTCATACACAATGTGTAAGGGTATCCTTTTTGGTATGTACTATGTAGTACCTCTCAATTTTAAAAATATCTATGGTACCCTTAATTTTTGTAATTTGTTCATAGAACACCCAAACTAATAATAGTTAAGTTTTCTAACAATAAAATTTTAAAAAGAAAATGTTTTTGAGATTGACTAAACGGCATTTGTGATAATAGTTTGACAAACTATCGGCAAATAAATAATTGAAAATGCATAAAATGAACACTTGAAAACGTTGGATAAGAGCTATTTGGGTATTTTAAGAAGTTTTTATTAAGTTTAGGGGTATTATTTACGTTTTAAAAAAAGGATGCTACATTAATTCCAAAAAATATAAGGATATCACGTAGAAAAAGAGTTAATTTGGTAGAAAGCGATTGCATACTCAAACTATCCATTAAAGAGATACCAAGCATATATCCATCTAGCCTCTAGGCAATCGCGTAGGTTGACCGGAGTCGGGTAAGATCAAGATATATTGGATTCGTGACATATAGGTCGACTTTGAGTTATTTTTTGGGCCGGATTCATGACAAATCGGTCAAAATTGACGTCATTTCTTTTTTTTCTTAGCAAAATCCAGTGATTCTCGTGCCATTCGTCTACCCTCGTTCTTATCTTTCTTTTAGTGTAACTGTGTAAGAAAATTCACTTTATAGTATGTATCCAGTGATTCTCGTGCCATTCGTCTACCCCTCGTTTTTATCATTTTAAACTCTTATTTTAAAACTAGTATGTATCCTGTGCTACTGCACGTTATTTTAGAGTTTATCATTTATAGAATATTAGCTTTATAGTCTGGGCAATATTATGTGAGACGGTCTTACAATATGAGACGGACGCAATGTGTAAAAAGCAACTCATTTATTAGCATTAAATGAATGGAACCCATAAACACACTCATAAAATGTATTGGGACACTCTATTAATATATAATAGACAGAAATACCCTTAAACTTACCTTTTACGATCCTTAATAAGTGAAATTACATAAGGGTAGTTTTGACTATTGTATATAAAATGGAGTGTCCCGGTATATATTATGAGTGTATTTATGTGCATGGTTCGTCTTACTCTGTAATTTGTGTTAAAAAAATTTTTTATTTCCTTACAATTCGTAATATCGAATTTTTATGTGTAAGACTTACAAATAAACAATTTGTATATACAAAAAAACTGTTGTGAAAACTTATTGTGGACATGTATTATGAATACCTTTAAACTGTCTTTCAATGTAGGATATATCTAGACTAGTCATTTTATTTTCACATGACATAACTCATATTCATATGTTTGTATATATACCCCTATTGTAATAATGAGAAGGAGTGTCATCTCTATCACATTCTCTACATATTATAACACGTTATCAGCACGAAACTCTAATCGAATTAAAAATGAGAATTCATCTATTATTCAGATATGATAATCAGAAGGTTCTATCAGATCTTATTATAGTATACACCAGATCCAGGTATGTTTCATATATATAGTTTTCATACATGTAATATTCATATACAGAGTAATTTATATGGTAAAAAAAAAATTAATGAGAAACAATAATTATGCCGTAATCAATCAATATAACGGCTACACTAAACTCTCAAACGCAACAATAGGTATGTATCATCAAACAGGTAGGAAATCTTGTTATTGTGGGTTTGCTTTTAATTTTGTGACATGTTTTTTTAAATTTGCATGACAAAACACAGATTTACAAAACTTTACTGGTTGTTTATAGGTTTGTTCTTACTTGAAATCAAACTCACTATTGACATTGTAAATGGTAAATCAGGCTTTTGTCTAAAGGTTGTACGTATGTTTATAATATCAATTTTGATTAATTGATAAAACTTCAATTAATGGAAATTTGTATGTGAGATTATTAACATACGTTTACAAAAATTGTTTGGGAGATTATTAATACACATTATCCAATCCCCTTTATTTAGTGTATATTGACTAAAATCATTGTGATGTTTTTTCTTTTCTATTCATGGGTGATGAATTATACACATGAATAGTAACATACTTACTGCAAACTAAGATAGTCAGTGGCACACTATTGTTATTTCAGTTGTATATGCATATGACTTTAATTATAATTACCACTATTGTTTTGTATATATTTTTTGTTGTATCCAATTATTTTTATATTACAGTTGTTCTTTTGGAACATAAAATTAAAATATATTTCTTTTTAATTCATGATGGGATCGTCATTAAGTTTGGTTGTTGGACTTCTACTTATTTTGTATGGAATAGTATAACTCTAGTATTATTCGTATGTGTCATCGATTACCTAATCATCAATCTCATTAAAAATATAAAAATAAAAATAGATTATGAGACATACCAAGAGTCGTTATTTAATACAACTCATTGTATACTAGCTAATTATTAAGAATTATGTACCATAATTCCCCTAATAACTCCTAATAATTTTGTATGTTTATTCAATTTAATTTCGGAGTTTATTTTCGCAGTACAAATTTTACTCTTTATAGTACTTTTTACACTGAAATTTCCATTTCATACCCTTCTTTCAAAAACAGCACCAAACCTCTCATTTTCAGTTCTTATCCCTTCAACCTCTTAATTCAATCAATTTCTTCAATAGTAGATGAAAATTTGAATGTAAAAATGTTTAGTTTGTCAATTCCAAACTAGTGAAAAAATTGATGGTTTTATTTTAATAATTTCAGTAGTTTTTTTGTTTTATAATTAGTTTTTGAGGTTTTCGATCTAGGGTTTGGTAGTGGTGGCTGGTGGTTGGCAGGGACAACGTGGGGGGGGGGGATCAATAAGCAGTGCTGGTTGTAGGAGAATGAGACAGAGGATGGCGGTCATGATGAGTTAGAGGCCTGAGTCGTGCGAGTCAGGGGTGGGGATGAGTCAAGGTCGCGTTGGGTCAAGGGATGGGGAGGAGTCGAGCGGTGGCCGTGCGTGGAGGTCACAATCGGGAGGAGTTGGGCGATGAATGTGTGTGGGTTCATGTTGGTAGATCTGGTGGAGGTGATGATGGTGGGAGGTTGATCATGGCGGTGGTGTGTACAGTTGTTTTTTACTTTTCCTTTTTTTCTTTTCAAATTTAGTACATTTTGTTTGAAGAAATGGAAAGGGTATTACGGTCAAAAGTGTACTATAATGAGTAAAATGTATATTGCGAAAATCACGACCCTTTAATTTTCGCCTGTTCATAATAACTATTTTGGCGTGTGGACTTGATAGTGATTTTGCAAGTATTAATGTTAATTTGACAATTTTATTTATATGTTATTATATTCATGAGTGTTCATAAGAAATTATATGTGGTCACCATGTTTTATCTCAAGTTTTATGATGAACATATTATATTATTGAGTACTTAAGTGAGACTTTAATGATTATGTTAAAACAATATTTTTTAAACGCTATGTACAAACATTTCGATATGTGTTTTGAGGATATTTAAATGAAGAATTAAAGATTCGAGACTACTACCTTTTTTTTAATGAAATAGTGAAACCTACTAATTAAATTAACAATTGAACGTTTGTTAAGAGTTATAGAATGATTATTGCAATGATGTTAAATACCATGTTTTTGAGAAATTTACTTTCTTGATTTAGCGATGATATTTAATGTACGCCTTGGATTATATGCATCATGTGAAAATTTGTTACATAACTACTCCAATAAAATATATAATTGTTGTATACATTCAAAGACCATTATCTTAAAAATGAAAATTGATTTGATTATATTGAATGAAATGTTCAAAATTATAATATCGAATATGATGGTGGTGAAAATACTTTGGCTTGAAAAAGATATATATATGGTTGTTGTACTATGTGGTATTGGAGATGATATAAAGATACATATTCAAATTATGTGTATTTGAATTTGGATATTGAGAGTGGACATACAATAGTTGAATATGGTATAACTCTATGAATCACACAACAAGTAAACGAATGAATCTAATATATGAATTATTTGATTGTAATCATATGTTTATTAAAATGTTATGCATCTATGACCAAATTTATGATATGCTCTTTGATAGTACATTGAGAAATTAAAATACATATATTTGCAACATATCTGAGAATTGTGATTTATTATGGACCCATGGTTATGAAATTATGTATTTTTATTAAAATGTTATTCGAATGATATTATTATACATTGATGGAGTAGTGGCACATGCAACATATATATATATTATCCCTAGGGTATTCATAATTATCGTACGTAGGTCATGAATATTATTGAGATTGATGTGTTTATTTTAAATAAATAAATAGAACTTTCATTCCCACCGGAAGTGGGATGATAAAGGACTAAAGGTACTTAATACGTGAGAATATATACGAGCAATACATACATATGTATATAATGGAGTAAATAAAGTTGATCAATGGTTTGACATAGCAACCGATTTGAAAGTTACTCAATATCCAT
>JAIUZE010020220.1:0-19320 GCA_022085475.1 Heliosperma pusillum
GTTGTTAACCGATTCACATGATAGCTTGCATGAGTAGCTTATCCTTCATATGCTAGGTTATCTGTTAGTTATTTGTTTCATAACATGAAAAGCATATCGTATATGTTAAGGCTTTGTATTTTTCCATATACATCTCTTTTATGTTATTCATGTTTTATTAAACTCGACATTGCGTGGCTGGGAGAACTCGGAGTTACTCCCCACTGACTGTGGCTTCCGTGTTTACATTTAATGCGGTTGGCAGGTTTGTGATGCAAAGATTGGGTACATTGACGAGCTAGCGAGTGAAGTATTAACTTGGACCTATATTCGGTTCTTAGGATTGTATTATTTAATACACTCTTTTATTTCCGTATTTATTAGGGAGATATGTCTCCCGTTTTGGATACTTCTTCTGTATAATATTATTTCCTTTTTGTTATGAACCTTTTTCTTTTTCTTTAAGAAAGACACCTTTGTTATGAGGAATAGATTTAATGGTGTTTCCCGGTTTTAAAATTTACCGATTTTCACTAAAGTGAACCTATTAAAAACGTATTCCCCCTCCATCGTTTATTTATTTAAATTACTTGTTTATCTTTCCGCAAATTTGAGGGTGTCACAGTTGGTATCAGAGCATTTTTGCTCCCGACGCACTTTTGTGTACCCTTGTATAAATAACTTGACCTTAATAAAATAATAAACTTGTGAGATAGAATGGTAGGATGGGTAGATTAGGATTTATGTTGTAGTCTCTTTGTGCTTGCTAAATGATAAGTACTAATCTGTGTTTTCTTTTGCAAGATGCCTCCGAGAATTGACAACACGATCCTAGCAGCTCTTACTCTTGTTATACAGAATTAGCAAAATCAACAAAATCAACAGCCGAATCCTATTCCTAATCCTCCTCACGACCATGAGAGACCCGGAAGTTATACATGGGTTGCTTCACAACTATCTAGGAGCAAAGCCAAAACCTATGGTGGTGAAGTGGATCCCATCGAGCTTTCGGAATGGATACGGGAAATGGAGAAGAACTTTTCTCTATATGATGTTCTTGAAACGGATAAAGTCCGTCTTGCTTCCCACTTCTTAGTGAAGGAAGCTGATCAGTGGTGGTCACTTACTGGCCCTACTTCTAAGTTGGAAACTGGTTTTGGTTGGACTCGTTTCCGTGAGCTATTAGAGACGAGGTTCTACCCTGATGAATTGAGGCAGCAGAAACTGAAGGAATTCATGGACTTCAAACAGGGAAGTCTCTCAGTTCAGGAGTTCACGACCAAATTCAACGAGTTGGCTCATTATGCCACTCGGCTTATTAAAAGGGAGGAAGACAAGGCATTCTTTTACCTGGGAAAACTTTCGCCTCAGGTGAAGGGCAAGATCAGTAGGGGTGCTACTTCCTTTGTCTCTATCTACAACGATGCTATATGGGCAGAGAGTTCAATTCGCGAGATTGCCGACGAGGCTCGTACCGCGTATGTTGCTCCTAATGCTTATGGTAAGAGACCGTTGTATCCTACTTCTCGACCTTCCTTTTCCTCCTCTTACTCAAACAAGAGGAAGAATTTTCAGAGTGGACAAGCAACTCAGAGTAACCGTCCATTCGTCCCGAGCAACAACAACGATCTTAAGGGTTGTATCTGTTTTGGGTGCAAGATGCCTATGCATCCCGGTATTGGCTGTTTCAACAAGCCAATTGTGTGCTATACTTGTCAGAAACCGGGACACAAGTCTAATGTCTGTCCTGATAAGAAGAAGACAGCTTCTACACCAGCTACTTCTGGGAGACCGAAGGGTCGAATTTTCATCATGAGCCGCGCGGAGGCCGATGCTCAACCAGACATTGTGACTGGTATGTTTTCAATTTATGAAATACCGTGTTTAATTTTATTTGATACGGGAGCTTCTTTGTCCTTTATTTCGATGAGACTATCCGATAAATTACCTCTCAAAGCTTCAATTGGAGAAAGTACTCCTATATCTTTACCGTCCGGAGATGTTTTTTCATGCTCTTATGTTCATTCAGACATTCCTATATCAATAAACGGATCTACTTTTCCGGCTAATCTCCTTCGGTTCCCTCTTGAAGAATTTGATATCATTCTGGGCATGGATTGGTTATCTACATATCATGCTCGATTTGAATGCCGTGACCAGAAGATTATTCTCAAAAGCCCTTTAGGTACCCGTGTATCCTATCAAGGGGTCCGAAAACACACCACTGTGAAAGTTGTTTCGGCTATGAAGATGGTAAAAGCTATCAAGAAAGGTTACAAAGCTTTCTTATGTGTTGTGACTACTTCTACCACTTCGTCTTTGCCTTCATTGGAAGATGTGCCAATTGTTCAAGAATTTCCAGATATTTTTCCCGATGAATTACCCGGAATTCCTCCTGAAAGAGATGTTGAATTTTCCATTGATCTAGTTCCGGGAACTGGACCAATTGCTAAAGCTCCTTATCGTATGGCTCCTTCCGAATTGAAAGAGTTGAGAATCCAACTTGATGACATGATTGAGAAAGGCTTTATTAGGCCTAGTTCATCTCCTTGGGGTGCGCCCGTGCTCTTTGTCAAAAAGAAAGACGGTTCTATGCGACTGTGCATTGATTATCGTGAGTTGAACCGTGTCACAATCAAAAATAAATATCCACTTCCGCGTATTGATGATCTCTTTGACCAGTTACGTGGTGCTTCAACTTTTTCAAAGATTGATCTTAGATCGGTTATCATCAAATTCCCGTTCGTGAAGCAGATATTCCCAAGACTGCTTTTAGCTCGAGGTATGGTCATTTCGAATTTAAAGTGATGCCATTCGGTTTGACTAACGCTCCAGCAATATTCATGGATCAAATGAATCGTACCTTCAGCGAGTACCTCGATAAATGTGTTGTAGTATTCATTGATGATATTTTGATCTTTTCTAAATCTAAGGAAGAACATGCTGATCACCTCCGAACCATTTTGGGTGTTCTTCGACGCCAAAAATGGTACGCTAATTTCTCTAAATGTGAATTCTGGTTGCCCGAGGTATCTTTCCTTGGTCATGTCATTTCAAAAGACGGTGTTATGGTCGATCCAGCTAAGATTGAGGCCGTGGTGGAATGGAACACGAGTCCAAAAAATTGTGTCCGAGATTCGGAGTTTCCTTGGTTTAGCGGGTTTATTTACGTCGGTTTGTGAAGATTTTTAAGTTTAGCAAGACCGATGACTCAATTGCTAAAGAAGGAAGCAAAGTATATCTGGACCGTTAATTAAAATAGCCTTCTTGGAATTAAAGAAGAGATTGACGACCGCAACCGGTGTGACTTTACCAGATTATAAGCTGATTATGAATGTCTATTGTGATGCGTCAAGCATGGTTGGGGGGGGGGATTGTCTTAATGGCAGAAGAGAAAAGTCATTGGCATATGCCTTCTTCGACAACTCAAAGTTCATGAAGTGAACTACCCGCTCAAGTTATCGTTAGTTGCAGCTGTGGTCATGCATTAAAACGTGAGGCGACACATCTTTATTGGAGTTCTTGTCGAATCTTAACCGATCATAAAAGCTTGAGGTGCATTTTTACTCAGAAAGAGTTGAACATGAGGCAGAGAAGATGGTTAGAGTTAATGAATGATTATGATGCCGAGTTGATTTACCATGAAGGAAAGGCAAATGTTGTGGCAGATGCATTGAGTAGAAAGACTAGTCATTCATTGAACGCTCTTAGTACTTTACCCGAGGAACTGGTAACAGAATTTCAGAAGCTTAAGATACAGTTTGTTGGGAAAGGATTCGATTATCTTGGTGCTTTGACTGCGGAACCCGATTTCTATCGAGAGATTCGTACTTATCTACCGGAGGATGCTACATTCATAGCCATACGAGCAAAAATCCTACTTGGGCAAGCTAAGGATTGTGGGTAGATAATGATGGGCTACCCCTTCGTTCCATGGTAGAATGTATGTTCCGAGAAGTGCCGAGTTGGAGAAAGAGAATACTTGATGAAGCTCACCTTTTCTTCTCCTTATTCTATTCATCTGGCCGGTGACCAAATGTATAAATTTGAGACCGACAGTTGTGTGCCTAGGATGAAGATTGAAGTCAAGGAGTATGGTCGTAAAATGTCTTACTTGTCAGAAGGGTGAAGATCGACACAAAGACCCGGGGTTTGCTTGCTACAACCTTTGGAAATTCCTCTTTGGAAATGGGAGCCTATTTCTATGGACTTCATGATGGCTTTACCTAGAACTTCTAGTGGAAAGGAGGCCATCTGGGTTATTGTAGACCGTCTAACCAAGTGTGCCAGATTCGTGCCTATCAAAGAAACTTGGAATATAGAGGTCTTAGCTGATGCCTATGTGAAAGAGATTGTACGCTACCATGGAGTTCCTAAAGATATAGTTTCAGATCGTGATCCGAGATTCTGTTCCCGATTCTGGACGGCTTTACAAGAAGCCATGGGTAGTAAATTGTTGATGAGCACCGCATTTCATGCCGCTACTGATGGTCAAACCGAGAGGACGATCCAAACTTTGGAAGATCTTCTCCGGGCTTGTGCCTTAGACTTTCATGCTTCTTGGGAGAAGTGTTGCCTCTGGTTGAATTTTCTTATAACAACAGTTATCATGCTTCTATCAAGATGGCACCGTACGAGGATCTATACGGTAGGAAGTGCCGTAGTCCGGTTTGTTGGGATCAAGTCCAGGATGATCATATGTTGAGTCCCGACATAGTGACTGAAACGATTGATCAAGTTCAAGTCATTCGTGAGCGAATGAAAGCCGCTCAAGATAGACAAAAAATCCTATGCCGATGTCCGTCGTCGACCACTTGAATTTGATGTTGATGATCGAGTATTCCTTAAAGTGTCACCGATGAAAGGAGTGAAACGGTTTGGAGTGAAGGGAAAGTTGAGTCCTAAATATATTGGACCGTTTCGTGTGCTTAAGAGAGTTGGTCCCGTTGCTTATCGTTTGGAATTACCTCCGAACTTGAGTAAAGTTCATGATGTGTTCCAGGTTTCTCAATTGAAGAAGTATATTAGTGATCCGAGTCATATTATTCAAGAAGAAGTGTTGGACTTGGAACCTAATTTGGCTTTGGAAGAAAGGCCGATTCGTATACTTGAAAAGGCTAGCAAGCAACTCAGAAACAAAGTGGTACCCTTAGTTCGTATCCTTTGGCGTTGTGGAAACGTTGAAGCAGAAACTTGGGAACCCGAAGCTAAAATATTAGCTAGATATCCCGAGCTCTTTGCTGGAGGTAAATCTCCTTCTTTCTTCCCTCTTTCTATTCGATTTATTCTTTCGAATATTCCGTTCCTTCTATCGAATATCATCTCTTATAGATAGATTATTAGAAGCGTTAGTTAGAAATTTTAGGCATAGATAATAGAGTTATTACCTTTACTATAGAATTGTTTGAACTAAAAGCTTTTGGAAATGTTTGATGATTTCAAGTAGTTTTACCGTCAAGGAGTGTTGAGACTCGTTATTAAAGACGTTCGATAACTAGTTTTCTCATTTGTTGATGCGAAAATGTAATTTTTTTAAGTCTTTGACTTGGGACGTCGATGTTCTTAACTGCAGACGAGAACCTTCCGCCCCATTGATAAGACCCTGTATTTTTATTAGAAATATATTTTTAAAAGGTTTGAAATAGACCTACATATATGTCACATTCCTCCTTCTAAGTTTCGAGGACGAATCTTTTTAAAAGGAGGGGTGATTGTAACACCCCGTAATTTGAAAGACCGAAATTATATTTGAAAAGTAATAAATTTAATTTATTTTAATTTATTACGATTTATTTGAATTTATGATAATTTAATATAATTATTTTGAATTTATTTGGAATTAAAGAGTAGGTTATACGGTTTAAACCCGAACATCATTTAACTATTCCCGAGTCAACTTAAGTCCCGAAACAAACCCAAAACCCGACTCCTACATGTGCCACACGCCCAAAGCACCTTTTTCCCTCATTTTAGATCTTTTGATTAAACTTGATTAAACTAATACAAATATCTAAGATATTTGTAACTTTATCGATCTGTCAACTTAAACTCCGCAAATCGCTTAAAAACAGACCCGATTCCTTCCACCTCCACACGCCTCTTCCCTCTTCTCTTAGGATTAGATATTTTCCTTTCTTTTGATTAAACTAACATAATATCTAATAATATCTAGATATTTGATTAAACTAACATAATATCTAATAATATCTAGATATTTACCATAATATATTTATAAAACCCGAGTCAATGCCGTAACAACAAGTTCAAAACCCGACTCCCGTTAATCCTCTATAACTACACGGCCCAACCTCCTCTCTTACTCATTAATTATCTTTCTATTTTACATTAAATCAACTTAATATCTACTTAATACCTTCTTTAATATAATCACAATCGTTCTTCGTGTTCTTGATCGTTCTTGAGCAAAATCGTCACAAAACCTTCGTTACTTGGCCAACTCCGTTCTAAATTATATTTCTAAAGTCTCCTCTCCGCTCTTCATCTCCATGTACGTTTTATTTTCAATTCCGACAAAATCGTTTTCAACCCTTTAATTGTTGAAATCAAGTTTTAATTCTAATAATGTTATTTTTGTCATTTCTTATAGGAGAAGATTATGAAGACGAGTTTGGTGACTCGTATATTTTAGAAGAAGATTAGTAGACGGGTTTTTAGTTCTTATTTTGGTGCTACATGGTTTTGTGCTAGATAAGGTAACGATTACCGAGTTACTCGACGAATTAATGTCACATACTTTAGTTGTTGTTATTATTATTTACGGTTTTAAGTAGTAACATGCTAGGTTGTTATTATTATTAAGTTTTATGAGTTGTTAACATATTTAGTGTTTTTGACATGTTGGATGATTTGTTCATAATCATAATTTTTGTATGAATGATGGATGAATTGGTTGTTAAAATGGATGGTTGTTAATTAAAACATGTTAGAAATAAATTTGGGTTGTTGTTGATGGTGGCCGTGTATGGTGGCTGAGAAACCGACCCGGTTCAGGCCCGGTTCAGGCCCGGTCCAGGCCGGTCTGGGTTGGTCCGTTAATTGGCCTTTGGGCTTGTGTCGATACTTGATTGTTTTGTTGTTGTTTTGACGGGTTTTAAATATGTTAAGCATGCGGGAAATATTAAGAAAACGATTTTAGAAATGTTGACCAAAACAGGCCCAAACCAGCCCGTGGGCCCGGTTCAGACCCGGTTCAGTCTCGGCCCGGTCCGGTCTTGGCTGACCCGTGAGCCTCCTTTGGGCTTGTGACGGTTTTTGAGTTTAGTGTTATTATTATATCATGTTTTGTAATATTTCGCAAGTGGGAAATTTTAATAAGTAAATTTAATTAAACGGTTTTCATAATATTATTACTTCTCACAGGTTAGAAATTATAGCATGAGATTGTAGTTTAATTTGATATCCTTTAAGTCAAGCGGGTTTCGTAAGAATTAATAATTCACATGTTAGAAATTAGAATAAAATAGCATGAAATGAATATGATGTTCTTATGTTCAAGCCTAAATGGCTAAGACTCTGTTTCTAGCCGGTTTGACCAAACGGGTTTGGTCAAACTATGATCTAGTCAGCCCCGGTTTGACTGATGACCCGTCGCGGGACTCGGGTCGGGGATTTGTCTTCAGGTAAGGTTTTATTTAATGAATGAATGCATGAGCCTTAGTAGATATGAGGCGATATGATATTTGAATATGATTTATATGCAATTAGTCACATGATAGGAAGTTTTTCCCGTGACTGTTTAATTGTATGATATATGTCGTGTTGACTAAGTACTCATAGAGAATTATGATTATATGGCGTCTTGACCATTCTAATTCTAAATGAGCACCTTGGAACATGACATTGATAGGCCTTACTATCTTTAACGAGTATATGTTCACTGCTTGATAGCTTTTGTGTTCCCGGCTTGGTGGGTTTATATCCAAGCTGGGGCATGGCTGCCTAATTGCTTCCACTTTGGGAATGGAGCCAGCTTAAGTACTAGCCAACTCTGCTTAGGGGGTCTCCTAGTAGAGATTCTCATGTACTTTTGGTCATGAGACAGGGAATGGGTTAGCTATTGTCGCTAGGTCTGATCAGTCTAGGACTAGGATGTTTATCCTACATTGTGGTATAGCCTCGAGTTACAGAAGTCGACTATTGATTGTACTAAGAACTTATGCCTGTTTCTAGACGTATTGGTCTTTCATGTTTGATGATTCTATGAATCTTAGAAGGTGAGATGCAAGCCGGCTAAGGTTGATAGAGTTTGGATTACCGTTTGTTAACTGATTCACATGATAATTTGTATGATTAGGGTTGATTTGTATCCAGGCCATGTTTTAAATGTAACCTCTGAGCTGAAATACTAGCTTCCCTACCTCGTGGTATAGGTTGTTAACCGATTCACATGATAGCTTGCATGAGTAGCTTATCCTTCATATGCTAGGGTATATGTTAGTTATTTGTTTCATAACATGAAAAGCATATCGTATATGTTAAGGTTTTGTATTTTTCATATACATCTCTTTTATGTTATTCATGTTTTATTAACTCGATATTCGTGGCTGGGGAGAACTCGGAGTTACTCCCCATGACTGTGGCTTCCGTGTTATATTAATCGGTTGGCAGGGTTTGTGATGCATACTTGGGTAACATTGACGAGCTAGCGAGTGAATGAAGTAATTACTTGGGACCCTTATATTCGGTTCTTAGGATTGTAGTATTTAATACACCTCTTTTATTTCCGTATTTATACGGGAGATATGTCTCCCGTTTTAGATACTTCTTATGTATAATATTATTTCTTTTTTTTTTGTTATGAACCTTTTTCTTAAGACACCTTTGTTATGATGAATATATTTAATGGTAGGTTCCGGTTTTAAAATTTACCGATTTTCACTAAAGTGAACCTATTAAAAACGTATTCTCATCTTTTATTTATTTAAATTACTTGTTTATCTTTCCGCAAATTCGAGGGTGTCACATTTTCACTTGACTAAAATTTAAAACGATGAATACTTCTCATATTTATTTTCTTTTTCACAGTCATATATACAGATATAACTGCTAAATAACAAAATGGCTGGACATACTGATGACCCAATGCCAAGTGCCACACTCGGACGTGAGTCCTGGCTTAAGATGTTCATGGACACTATGAATCAGTCAACGCGACTGAAGAATAACGGGTCCAAATTTGCGGACTGGGAGGCGGCATTACGGAATGCAGCCATTGCTGACGGTAAGCTCAAGTACTTGACTGAGCCACTACCGCCAAACCCAGGCCCCAATGCAGGAGCAAATGAATCACTTGCTTATAGTGATTTTGTAATGGAGGCGGGTGCGATAAAGAACGTACTCATCTTTTCAATGGAATCCAATTTGCAAAGACGGTTCATTGTCCAAGGTGCAAACAAGATTTTCACCACGCTCTCTAACGAGTTCTCGAAAGCTCCGAGGATCGTTAGCTATGAGCATACCTGTCGCTTCTTTGAAGCGAAACTCCAGAAGGGCCAAGCGGTTAGCCCACAAATTCTTGACATGATTGAGAATGTCGAGAAACTGGAGGCACTTGGTTGCAAAATCGATGAGAAGATCGTCATAGACCGCGTTCTTCATTCACTTCATGATGGTTTTTCCCTTTTCAGGGCAAATTACTATATGAATGATATGAAGTCTTCATCAGCTCCATTCACTCCTCGTACAGACAGAGAGTGATCTGAAATTGAGTGGGAGTCTGAAACATGACGTTCTCATGATTGCCAACAAGGGCAAAGGTAAGGGCAAGGCTAAGGCCAACCTAGCTGTAGGGAAGCCGAAATTCAAAAAGCCAGGGCAAGGCAAGAGTGGGCCTGGTGAGACTAGCGGTAGCTCACAAGGCAAGACAAAGAGCGATGAAGGTAACGTGGAGTGCCCCCATTGCCACAAGCTTGGGCATTGGAGGAGGAACTGCCCCGTGTACCGTGAGGACATAAAAGCAGGCCGCGTCTCTCCTGTTGGTATGTCTTCTTCTTTTATTCATATGATTGAGATTAACCATGCAAGTTTCGGAACTTGGGTATTAGATACGGGTTGTGGTTCTCATCTGTGTAATCATTTGCAGGGCCTAAGAAACATCACAACTCTCGCAAGGGTGATTGTGGACCTGCGAGTGGGGAATGGAGCAAGAGTAGCTGCCGTTCAGTGGGAACATATGTAATCCAACTCCCGAGTGGATTTGAGTTATTTCTGAATAACTGTTACTATGTACCCAGTTTATCTAAGAACATTATTTCAGTTTCCGTACTTGATAAGGACGGATTTTTTGTTTGTAATAAAGGATAATAGCTGTATTTTCTCTTTAAACGAAATGATTTATGGTAAAGCAGTTTCCATGAATGGGATTTATGTTTTAGATCAAACCACAGATATAATGCATGTGAGTAGTAAGAAATCAAAGGTTGGTGACAAAGATCAAACCTATTTATGGCATTGCCGTATGGGACACATAAATGAAAAACGCGTGAAGAAGCTCATTGACAATGGGACTATCTCCCCATTTGACTATGAATCTTTTGGCACGCGTGAATCATGTCTCATAGGCAAAATGACTCGAATTTCCTTCAAAGGTGTTGGAATGCGCGCTGCTGACCTATTAGGACTCATACATACTGATGTGTGTGGACCTATGTCAATCAACGCTAGAGATGGCTATAGATATTTTATCACTTTCACGGACGATTTGAGTAGATATGGTTATGTCTACTTAATGAAGCATAAAAGTGAGTCCTTTGACAATTTCAAGGAATTCCAGAATAAGGTTGAAAACCAGCTGGATAGAAAGATTAAAGCACTACGTTCAGATCGTGGTGGCGAATATCTTTCGAAGGAGTTTGATCGACACCTTAAAGACTGTGGTGTAGTACTGCAGTTAACTCCACCTAGAACACCACAATTGAATGGTGTGTCCGAACGGAGAAATCGAACATTACTTGATATGGTTCGATCCATGATGAGTCACACGGTTGTACCTGACTCATTGTGGGGTTATGCTCTTTTGTCAGCTGCTTTAATACTTAACCGAAGTCCGTCTAAAGCTGTAGACAAGACTCCATATGAATTATGGAAGGGAACGGTCCCTAACTTGTCCTTTATTCGGGTTTGGGGCTGCGAGGCTTATGTCAAGTGGAGACCTGACGATAAGCTCGGCCCACGATCGGTCAAGACATACTTTATTGGTTATCCAAAAGGGATGTTTGGTCATTACTTTTACTCACCTACCGAACATCGAGTTTTTGTTGCGGCTAGTGCGACGTTCTTAGAGAAGGAGTTTCTCGAAAATAGGACAAGTAATAGAACCTTCGATCTGTCGGAGATTCAAGAGCCAACAATCGAGCAACCAATGGAGGAAACTGTTCCTTCATCATCGGCTGCGGTTAATATTCCTTTGGAACCTAGGAGGTCGGGTAGAGACTATATTCCTCCAGACAGATACATTGGTATGGTCGAGGAGAATGAGAGAGATGACGTTTTACTCCTAGAGAGTCACGAACCCGCTACCTATAAAGGTGCCATGACCTGTTCCGACTCTAAGCTATGGCTTGGCGCCATGCAATCCGAGATGGACTCTATGTATTAGAATGACGTATGGGATCTGGTTGACTTACCTGATAAGGTTCGGCCTCTTCAGTGCAAATGGCTTTACCAAATAAAGCATTCTGTAGAAGGACAACCAGATACCTACAGGGCACGACTAGTGGCAAAAGGTTTCACTCAAGTGCACGGATTGCATTATGATGAAATTTTTGCACCGTAGTCATGCTGCGTTCCATTCGGATAATCTTAGCGATTGCCGCTTTTCATGACTATGAAATTTGGCAGATGGACGTGAAAATCGCCTTCTTAAACGGTTATTTGGAGGAGGAGTTGTACATGGTACAACCCGAAGGTTTCATTGATCCTAAAAATCCTAAGAAGGTATGCAAGCTTAAGCGTTCCATCTATGGACTTAAGAAGGCTTCTCGGAGTTGGAATCATCGTTTCGACCAGGTGATAAAAGAGAATGGATTTACTCGATCGGTCGAGGAACCATGCTTATATATCAAGTCGAGTGGGAGCAAGATTGTCTTCCTAATATTGTATGTCGATGACGTACTCTTGATTGGGAATGACATACCTCTCTTAACTTCGGTAAAAGTTTGGTTAAAGAACCATTTCCAGATGAAAGATCTGGGCGAGGCACAAAGAATTTTGGGGATCCGTATCTACAGAGATAGATCACGACGGATGTTATCCCTCAGTCAGGAGTCTTATATAAATAAGATTCTTGAGAGGTTCAGCATGACCAACTCCAAGAAGGGGAACCTTCCAATGATTTGTGGGATGCAGTTGAGCAAAGCTCAGGCACCAAAGACATCGGAAGAGGTCGAGCGCATGAGTCGGATTCCTTATGCATCAGCTATAGGATCGATCATGTATGCCATGATATGCACACGTCCAGACGTGGCATTTGCATTGAGTATGACGAGTCGAATTACCAAGGCAATCCAGGTGAACACACCGCGGAGGCTGTTAAGAAATATCTTAGTACCTACGGAGAGGACTAAGGATTGGGTATTGACTTATGGAGGTGACACTGAGCTATGGGCAACCGGTTACGCAGATGCTAGTTTCCAAACGGATCGAGATGACTTGAAATCTCAGTCGGGATTCGTTTTTACTCTTAATGGCGCTGCGGTCAGCTGGAAAAGCTCCAAACAAAGTGTTATAGCAGATTCTACGACTGAGTCCGAGTACTATGCTGCTTCAGAGGCTGCGAAGGAAGCTATATGGATGCGTAATTCTTACAAGGACTAACTGTAGTTCCTAGTTCGGATGACCCGATCACCATCTATTGTGATAATAGTGGTGCCATCTTCCAGGCTAAGGAGCCTAAGTCCAGGAACAAGTATAGGCATGTACAACGGAAGGCTCACATGATCCGAGATTACGTGGAGCAAAGGTAGATAGTGATAGACAAGATTGCTACGGATGATAACGTCGCAGATCCTCTCACTAAACCATTGAGATATGATAAGCATGAAGGTCACGTTATTTCCATGGGAATCAAACGTGTTCCTGAGTTGTATTAGTTGTTTTATATGGATTAGACACCTGTATCTTTTTCATAAAACTATCATACCTAAAATCATCGGTTTTTTGTTTGATATTTTGTTTCATGTGTGATTGTAATGCCAACATTGAAAACACCACCAAAGTGAATGAATTTACAATTATATTTGTTTTGGTCCGTAATCGCCTACATGAGCTGATAACTCTGGCAATTATTCTGTGCAGTCGATTGATGGTGGGTGCAACGAGCCATAAGTCAAACAGTTGACTGATCGATCACATATGCGAGTTATAATGATACCTCGCAGGACAATTTTGTGACAACGTTATGGAGTCCTAAATGTTTCAAAACATTAGGTGCCAGGTCGTGGATAGGACGTCCATAGTTTTCCTAGAGTCGATTCTTTTGACTATCGACTGGGTCTTGAGATTAAGGCAGTTTTTGGGTGACTGGGTCATTTCATACTGCGCTTGTATCTGCAAGATTTGAGTTGAAGAAAATATCCAACCTTTATCAGGTTATGTTATTTCTCAGGGCCACTCGAGGAGCTGTAACTGAAATGCATGGTCATGCTCGAATAAAGATTCGTTTATCAGTTTAGTTACTCTCTAGTCGGGGAAACCACTCTTGATACTGATCACTTGTAAACTACGACCTTTGTGAATATGGACTTTGCAAATTGGTTTACATTGAGTGGGAGAAATTTATTATGGATATGAGAATCGGTTATCGCACATACACTTGTACGGACAAGTGGGAGATTGTTGGAGCCAGTGTCCTCCACAGTTAGTGCAATAACATAAATAAATCTCTGTAGGTTCACAGGGTATACTTGGTATAATAATCAGTTGATTAACGTTTATCAATAACGGTTGGCTTGCTAGATAAGTTTGACGTTATTGTCATACAGATGGCGGTGATCAACTGGTCCCTAAAAGTCACACCTATAGGATGTGTTTGAGAGATGTGATTATTTAAGAAAATGATCATATTGATGCCCTATTATATGACTAAAAGGTTAGTCAGTGTATTTGACTAAAAGGTTAGTCAATGTGATGATGAGACGATTATTTAATAACGATTAAATAAAGTTAGCTGAGACGAATTAACTGTAATTCGTAAATTAAATATGAAATGTTATATTTAATTGTTGTATATAATGTAAGCTAATTAAACATAAACCGTTATAATTAATTGGCAAATTATAAATATACGGATATTTATAATTAATGATGTATTATAATGTCGGTTCATGTAAAAACGACGATTATAATATATTACATTATATTGGAAGCTAAAATGAACAAAAACGAATGTATCCAGATACACTCGGTTTTTGGTAAATGGGTAGTTATTTTGAGGAGACAAAAATCTCCTCATATAAACCTACCATGTGCCGTGAGAAAGATAAGTGAAGAGAATAGAAAATTCAGATTTTTATTTTTCTAACCTAATTTCTCACTGACTGCATCCATCATTCACACAGAGACAAAAGTTAACAGTAACTTTTGACAAAACACTAAAACCTTCTTCTCAACAGTGAGATCGTGTAAGAGGTTTTACTTTCTAGCAAAAGAAAAGGGTATTTCTCGGAGCATCTTGGGTGCAACAATTAGGAGGATATCTACTTTGATATCTCTGTTCTTTACGCCTATTGCTAGGACCGGAGATTGATTTCTATATCTATTCTTGTTTTCGTTTATGACTAGTATAATCAAGTTATTACTATTTCGTTATAATCCTATAATAATTGTATTGTGGTAATAGCGATTTCCCACACTTCACATGATCAATGGTCTCAACAAGAACATCGGGACCTAAGTCACGAACATCACTCAATTGATTCCAACAAATAGGATTTCGCACTTTCTTCCATAGAGAGCTTCGTAAGGAGCCATCTTGATCGAGGCATGGTAGAAACTGTTGTAACAAAACTCCACCAACAGTAGACTCCTTTCCCAACTAGATTGGAAATCGAGTGAACAAACCCTAAGTAAGTCTTCTAAAGTCTGGATAGTCCTCTCGGTCTAACCATCGGTAGCGGCATGGAATGCGGTACTCATCAACAACTTACTACCCATGGCTTCTTGTAAGGCCTTCCAAAATCTCGAACAAAACCACGGGTCTTGATCGGATATGATCTCCTTGGGAACAACATTATATCTGCCGATCTCATCAACATAGGCTTTGGGTAGTCGATCTAAACACCAAGTCTCTTTGATCGGAATGAATCTGGCACTCTTGGTCAAACGATCAACAATAACCCAAACGACATCTTTACTTCCAACGGTCCTTGGCAAAGCGATGACAAAATCCATAGAAATAGATTCCCACTTCCATAGTGGAATATCCAAAGGTTGTAGCAATCCACCGGGCCTCTTATGTTCGATTTTCACTTGTTGGCAAGTAAGACATCTTCCAACATAGGACACAACATCACCTTTCAAATTCGGCAACCAAAATTGTAGCTTCAAGTCTTTATACATTTTATCACCTCCGGGGTGGACAGAGTAAGAAGAAAGGTGAGCTTCATCAAGAATTCGCTTCCTTAAGTCAAGAGCATTAGGCACAAACACTCGGTCATGGAGTCGAAGGACACCTTTGTCATCGACCTTGAAGTCTTTGGCCTTTCATTCTAGAAGCTTGGCTTGAATGGACTTGTAGGTAGGATCATCAACTTGGCTTTCGCGGATCTCACTGAGAAGAATGGGTTCGGAAACCATGGCACTAGCATAATCAAATCCTCGCTCCACGAACTCCAACTTCAACTTTTGAGACTCGGCACAAAGATCATCGGGTCGTACCCACATTGCATTCAAGGCATGAGAAGATTTCCTACTAAGAGCATCAGCAACAACATTGGCCTTCCCTTCATTGTATAACAATTCAAAATCTTAGTCATTCCTAATTCCAACCATCTTCTTTGTCTCATATTCAACTCCTTTTGAGTAAATATGTACTTCAAACTCTTGTGATAGGTAAATATGCGACAATGAACACCAATAAGATAGTGTCTCCACACTTTCAAGGCATGAAAAACGGTGGCTAATTCCAGATCATGAGTAGGGTAGTTCACTTCATGAATTCTCAAGTGTCTTGAGGCATAAGCAACCACTTTCCTATTTTGCAAAAGTAAACCAGCCAATACCATCTTGGAAGAATCACAATAGACATCAAAGTCTACACCATCTTCAGGTAAAGTCAACACCGAGGCGGTAGTGAACCTTTTCTTTAATTCTTGAAAAGCGGCTTCACAAGTTTCATTCCATACGAACATGGTTTCTTTCTTCAACAATTGAGTCATCGGTCTTGCAAGGTTTGAGAAATATTTGACAAATCTACGGTCGTAACCAGCTAAACCAAGAAAACTTCGGACTTCTCTAAAATCCGTTGGACTCTTCCAATCAACCACGGCTTCAATCTTAGAAGAGTCTACCATCACACCTTCTTTAGAGATTACATGTCCAAGGAAGGACACCTTAGGTAACCAAAATTCACACTTGGAGAATTTGGTAAACCATCTTTGACGACAAAGTGCAATGAAACTATTCAGAAAGACAAGCTAAACAATGACAAATTGAATTAAGGTTAGACACTTTGTAATTGCTCTGTTTTTGTTGAACTGAATGCTAAAAGAAAGAGATAGAACCTTAACCAAAGCACAAAGCCAATGGTTCAGGGTTGAACCTTGACCCCAGCACTCAGCTAAGGATCCAAGCTCACTTCCAAGCACAAAGCAAAGGAAGTTGTCTCAAGCACACAGCCAAGAGATGTTAACAGAAACAAGGTTTCAGTTTTATGTTTTACTTCAAATCTGTCTTTCATTCAGTAGGAAAAGGCCTTATATAGCCAAGAGATTGTGTGAGGCCCCCATGGACCCTGTTTAGAAAGACTGTGGTAGGCTGTTTTTGGCTGAGGGCTGTTTTTGTTGTGTTGGGTTTGTTGGGCTGTTGGTTGTGCCTTGTTGTGGCTTAGTCTTGGGAAGTGGGTGGCTAGGCTTTGTTCTGGTTGTGGTGGTGTTGTCTTAGCAGGCTTGAAGAGGTTGTGGCTTGGACTGAAAAGGACATTGTCATAACTGGTCATGGTGTTGTCTGAATAGATGTTGTTGTCTTGAATGGTGTTGTTGTCTTGATGTTGAGTCTTGTCTTGAGCTTGTGTCTTGTCTTGGTCACATACTCCCGTTGCAACCTCCCTTTCTTGAAAAGGATTTGTCCTCAAATCTTCATCACCTTCATCATCTGATTCACCATGGTAGGGGCTCAGGTCTCCCACATTGAAAGTACCATGTACACCATAGCTTTCTGGTAGATCCACTTTGTATGCATTTGTGCCTATCTTCTCCAATATCTCAAATGGTCCATCAGCTCTTGGCATGAGCTTGTTTCTCCTCTTGTCTGGAAATCTCTCTTTTCTTAAATGCAACCATACAAGATCCCCTGCCTTGAACTCCCTTGTTTTCTTAGGCCCCTTGGACCTAGCTTTGTACAACTCATTGGACTTTTCAATCTGCTTCTTGACTTGCTCATGAATCTGTATCATTTGCTCAACTCTTCTCTTTGCATCATAGTTTACTTTGCTTCCCTTGACTGGTGCTAGATCTGTAGGCATGAGAGGATTAGTTCCATAAACTGTTTCAAAAGGACTTTTACCTGTGCTGCTGGAGGGAGCTCTGTTGAAGGCAAACTCAGCTTGTGCTAGCCTGAGGTCCCAATCTTTCAAGGAATTAGAAACAATGCTCCTCAAGATCTTTCCTAGTGTCCTGTTAGTGACTTCTGTCTGCCCATCAGTTTAGGGATGGTGAGAAGTACTAAACAATAATCTGGTCTTCAATAGCTTCCACAAGGTTCTCCAGAAGTGGCTCATGAACTTTGTGTCTCTATCTGAGACAATGCTTCTAGGGACCCCATGTAACTTGACAACCTCCCTAAATTATAGTTCAGCTACCCCCAAAGCATCCTCAGTCTTCTTACAAGCAATGAAATGTGCCATCTTACTGAATCTATCTACAACCACCATGATTGAGTCTTTTCCCCCTTTGAGTTCTAGGTAAGGCTACAATGAAGTCCATACTGAGGTCTTCCCATGGCTTGTTTGGCACTGGAAGTGGTGTGTAAGGGCCTGCTTGAAAATGTGCCTTGGCTAGTTGACAAGACCTGCATCTCTTGAGGGCATCTTGCACATCACTGAGCATCTTAGGCCAATAGAATTGATCTTGTAATATGTCATAGGTCTTCTGTACCCCAAAGTGACCAGCAAGGCCATTGGAGTGAACCTCTTTGACCAGTAGTCCCCTATATGGTCCCTTAGGCACACACAATTTGTTCCCATAGAATAAGTAGCCTTCCTGAGCTGTGTATTTGCTACCTTTCTTGACTTGCCCTTCTTGATATACCTCCCATTCATGCTTGAAGTCTGGGTCCTCTTGATAGAGTTCTTTCATAAATTCAAACCCCAACACCCTTTGCTCCATGAAGGTCAACATTACAGACCTTCTAGACAATGCATCAGCTACAACATTGTTCTTACCTTCTATGTACTTGCTGGAGAATGAGAAGGATTGCAAGAACTCTACCCATTTGGCATGCCTGGGGTTGAGTTTGTGCTGTCCATTGATGTATTTGAGAGCCTCATGATCAGAATGAAGCACAAAAGGCTTAGGCTTTAAGTAGTGTCCCCAATGATTTAATGCCCTCACAATGGCATAGAATTCCTTGTCATATGTGGAGTAGTTAAGCTTGGCTCCATTTAGCTTTTCACTGAAGTATGCAACAGGTTTCTTCTCTTGAGTAAGCACAACTCCTATGCCAAGGCCACTGGCATCACACTCAACCTCAAAGAGTTTGTTAAAATCTGGTAGAACCAATATTGGAGATTTACATAATAGCTCTTTGATCAGATTGAAGGATCTTTCAGCCTTCTCATTCCACTTGAACTCTCCCTTCTTCATGCACTCAGTGATAGGGGCCATGATTGAACTAAACCCTTGTATGAACCTCCTATAGAAAGATGCTAACCCATGGAAACTTATAACATCAGTAACAGTTTGAGGAATAGGCCATTCCTTGATTGCTTGCACCTTCTCAGGATCAACTGCTACTCCTTTCTTAGAGATGATGAACCCAAGGAAGTAAACCTCAGGCTGCATGAAGGTGCACTTCTCTAGCTTGCCATACAACTTGTTCTCTCTTAGGACCTCAAACAACAATTTCAGATGTTGCAAATGTTCTCCCTTAGTTGAACTGTAAATAAGA
>JAIUZE010020223.1:0-37037 GCA_022085475.1 Heliosperma pusillum
TCGATCGAGCTCACTGCTTACTCGATCGAGTCTCTTCTGATTTGCTTCTGCTCGATCGAGCTGATGGTGTACTCGATCGAGTGGTTCCCTTTTGCCTTGTTCTCGATCGTGCTAAAGTCTTTCTCGATCGAGATGCCTTGTTTAATAATGATGTTGCTCGATCGAGCTAATGTTCTACTCGATCGAGCCCTTATGTTTATAATTCTGATCGATCGAGCTAATTTTCTACTCGATCCAGCCCTTATGCTTTTATTTCTGCTCGATCGAGCAAATGCTCTACTCGATCGAGCCCTTATGATTTTGATCCTGCTCGATCGAGCTATTGTTTACTCGATCGAGGGGCCTTGTTTTGCCTTGTACTCGATCGAGCTAAAGTTGTACTCGATCGAGGGGTTCTTCTTTGTTTTCTTCTCGATCGTGCTAAAGTTGTTCTCGATCGAGGTGTTTAAGTTTATTTTCTACTCGATCGAGCTGATGTTTTACTCGGTCGAGGTCTTCCCGTGTTGTTTCAATACTTATTGTTCGTTTTCATTGTATGCTCGCATAATATTATGTTACTATGCTTAAAGGAGACCTTCGCATTATGATGAGTTGAAATTCACCACAGTGATTTCATCTCGTACGCGATCAGATCTCATAATGTAATTGGGCATTCACATCATGTTGATTTTCACCACAGTGGACTCAAATTATGCAGTGAATATCCGACTAAGCATACATTTTTATTAAAAGTTAATTATATCTTATGTATTGATTAAAGGATACATTCGCATTATGACAAGTTGGAATTCACCACAGTGATTTCATCTCGTACGCGATCAGATCTCTTAATGTAATTAAATTGGGCATTCTCATTATGTTGATGTTCACCACAGTGGACTCAAATTATGCAGTGAATATCCGACTCAACATACATTCTTATTGAATATTAATTATATCTTAAGTATTGATTAAAGGAGACATCCGCATTATGACGTGTTGAAATTCACCACAGTGAATTCATCTCGTACGCGATAAGATCTCATAATGTATTTAAATTGGGCATTCACATTATGTTGATGTTCACCACAGTAGACTCAAATTATGCAGTGAATATCCGACTAAGCATCTAATGGGGTAAAATAACTCGTATTAAGGTTTTACCCACAGGTAACCTAACATTAAAGTAAAACACCCAATAAAGAGAGTATTCTTGATTATGTAATTAAGCGTGCGTAGGTTGTCCACAGATACTACACATCGCCTAATGAATGTTTATAAGTTACTCATTTAAGTTCAAGTCTTAGTCATAATTGCTATTGTGTGATAAACTCAAAGCCTAATGTTCTGAGCATTATTCATAATGCAGTACCGTTGCAAAGCTCTCTCAATAACATGACAGTCTTTGCTTAAAGTTCTTACATTACCACTGCACTAAACATTAAGTCCTCCATTTCGGAGATAGGCTGTACTACAGCCAGTAAGTACATGGAAATCATTAAGGAACGCTTTCAGACTACCGAGAAAGCGGTAGCTGGAAGGCTTATGTCTGAACTTATCCCCAGGCACATTATGTGCATCATGTAAGCGGGAAATCTAAAGGTAAATTTAGAAACAGAAAGGGCATTAAGTTAAGCCCTTCTGATAAACCGTCTGCAACTGGCATAAAGAAGGAAATTAAGAAGCAGTAAAGTTGCCTTTTCTGTAGGAAACCTGGGCACTTTCAGCAAGACTGCATAAAGCGTGAGAATTGATTCGAAAAGAAGGATAAGCTTTTGGCTTTAGTATGTTTCGAATCAAATTATGATGAAATTCCTTCTAATACATGGTGGCTAGATACAGGCTCTAATGAAAGTTCCTTCTTCTTGTGGCATAAACGTTTGGCCCATATTTCAAGTAAAATAATGAACATATTAGTTAAAAACAATATGTTACCTTCTCTTGATTTTACGGATTTTGGGACGTGTGTGGAATGCATTAAAGGTAAGCAAATCAAACACACCAAGAAAGGGTCCACAAGAAGCACTGCGTTATTAGAAATCATACATACAGACATTTGTGGTCCATTTGAGAGAAATCTTTCATCACATTTATCGATGATTATTCACGTTATTGTTACCTTTACCTTTTGCATGAAAAATCTCAATCAGTAAACGCTTTAGAGGTTTACATTAAGGAGGTGGAAAGGCAATTGGGAAAGAAAGTGAAAATCATAAGGTCAGATAGAGGTGGTGAGTATTATGGCAAATATGATGAATCAGGACAACATCCTGGTCCCTTTGCAAAACTCCATGAAAGTTTGGGTATTGTCCCTCAGTACACAACTTCTGGTTCTCCATGGATGAATGGTGTAGCTGAGAGGCGTAATCGAACCCTATTAGAGGATGTAAGGACAATGATGAGTAATACCAACTTACCCATGAAGTTGTGGATGCATTCCCTTATGACTGCTGTGTATGTTGGAAACCGGGTTCCCAGTAAGGCAGTTTCAAAGACACCATTTGAACTGTGGAAAGGGTGGAAACCGAGTCTTCAACATTTGCATATATGGGGATGCCCAGCAGAGGCACGCATTTATAATCCACATGAAAGGAAACTCGATCAAAGAACCATTAGTGGGTTCTTTATCGGTTATCCAGAAAAGTCTAAAGGGTATAGGTTTTACTGTCCTACACACAGAACAAGAATTGTAGAAACCGGAAATGCCAAATTCCTTGAGAATGGCGAAGTTAGTGGGAGTGATCAGGTAAGGGATGTCATAGTCAATGAAGTTAGGGTGGCAATTCCAGCTTCCTTGCCCCCAATTTCAATTGATGATGTTCCACATAATGATAATGTTGACCCAGTCAATATTGTGGAACCTAACGTTGATGACCCTCCACTCCCGAATGATAACATTGCCACTGAAGTTGTTGATACAGCCCCTGAAATAGTATTAAGAAGGTCCACAAGACCTAGAAAGCCAACTACTTCAGATGACTATGTGTATCTACAATAATGTGAATTTGACATTAGTATTGATAATGATCCGGTTACGTTTTCACAAGCTATGAATTGTAATGATTCCGATAAATGGATTAATGCCATGAAAGAAGAAATGGAGTCTATGGCTAAGAATGAGGTCTGGGAGTTGGTCAATTTACCAGTAGGTCATAAGGCTGTCGGCTGCAAGTGGGTCTTTAAGACCAAGCGCGACTCCTCAGGTAATATTGAACGACATAAAGCCAGACTGGTAGCTAAAGGCTTTAATCAGAAAGAAGGCATTGATTATAATGAAACCTTCTCTCCAGTTTCTAAGAAGGATTCATTACGGATCATTTTAGCTTTTGTAGCTCATTTTGATTTAGAGCTACATCAAATGGATGTGAAAACGGCATTCTTGAATGGGAGTTTGGAAGAAGAAGTCTACATGGCTCAGCCTGAAGGCTTCATTATTGATGACAAAGAGGACAAGGTCTGTATATTAAAGAAGTCCATTTATGGACTTAAGCCAGCTTCTCAACAATGGTATATTAAGTTCCATAATACCATTACCTCCTTTGGGTCTCAAGAAAACACTGTTGATCAGTGTATATACCTGAAGATCAGTGGGAGTAAGTTTGCATTTTTGGTTCTATATGTCGATGACATACTTATAGCAAGCAGTGATTTGGGACTATTACGTCAAACTAAAGATTTCCTATCAAACAACTTTGAGATGAAAGATATGGGAGAGGCGTCCTATGTGATCCGGGTGGAAATATCTCGAGACAGATCACAAAGGACATTAGGGTTGTCTCAGAAAGTCTATATCAGTAAAGTCTTAGAAAGATTCAACATGGTAAAATGTAATCCCAATGATGTTCCTATTCAGAAAGGGGATAAGTTCAACTTAAGTATGTATTCTAAGATTGAGCTAGAACGAAATACCATGAAAAACTTTCCTTATGCATCTCTGGTTGGAAGCTTAATGTATGCGCAGGTTTGTACAAGACCTGACATAAGTTTTGCAGTAGGTATGTTGGGTCGATATCAGTCCAATCCTGAAATGGGTTATTGGATATGATGACTCAGATTTTGGAGGATGCGTGGACTCAAGGAAAAACACTTTTGGTTATGTGTTTGTTTTAGCTGGGGGAGCAATCTCCTGGAAAAGTGCTAAACAAACAATTATTGCCTCATCCACTATGGAAGTTGAATTTGTAGCGTGCTTTGAGGCTACTATTCAAGCTTTATGGTTGCGGAATGACACCGCATCGATCTTCTTTTCGAAGAATGACAAGTATTCTAAAGGAATAAAGCACATGGAAATGAAATACTTGTCAGTTAAGGAGGAAGTTCGGAAAAACACTGTGTCAATTGAGCACATTATGACTAGTGCTAATATAGCAGATCCTTTAACTAAGGGATTACCTCCAAAGACATTTTGAAGCATGCTATTGATATGGGTCTGGAGGATAATCATTAAGGCTTTTCGTTTATGTTTGGATCATGCTAGTGCTTTGTAATGATGACACTTATGTTTTGATTAATCGACTTATGTTTTATTATGATGATGATTTCCGAACACTTTTCTGTATCGTATTATTGTTGTTGTATACATTATTGTTGCACGATTAACAGAATTAGTCCTTTTCCTCAAGGACATTATTTGGGGATTATGTTTGCTCCTTGTACAGACTGATTATTCTAAGTGATTGGTCCGTAGTACATGGAAGGACCACTTCTCTTTTATAGTAGTGTCTCCGTCATGACTCAACCAATTGTTCAGGGATAATCAGGGTAATTAAGATAAACCCATTATGTGTTTATTTAACCGTCTACGCGCCTTATGTTATAATTAAGTGTGACATTATGTTTTAATCAGTAATATGGTCCAAGTGGGAGAATGTAAGAATTATTATATTAATATTATTTAATTCTCTATTGTGTGGACCTAATTACTGATATTAGTTGCCTTAATTAAATACTGGTTAAATATATTGTTTCGGGTTTTTATTAGGAGTCCTAGTTTAAGTAGATTATGGTAAATAGTTACAGGCTATTTACATAACTGACTACTTATTCCATAAAGCCCCTCCTGCCACCTCTCTATATAAGTACACCTGTTTGTGCTTTAACCTAATTCATTCATATCACCAACACACAAGAAAGAAAGTGAATTAGAGAATAAGGAAGGTAGGAGAAGGCAAAGCAATAAGGGTTTATTATTTATCTTTCTCAAGTAACTTTATTATCAGATCTGATGGCTGCACCACGTAAGTACCTTTCAGTAATTATCGCTTTAATCAAGATTCTATAATTTATGTTTACATGATCGTCCATGGTATTATGGTATCCAGAGTTGGACTTTTTGTACCATTCAACTTTGTTTTGTTGCCCAAATATTTTACCTAATTTATTGAAAAAATTATACTCCTCCCCATTTATATTATTCCTTCCATACTTTATTCGCGGTTTTCGAGATGATGCATTGACCTCAATTTTATTCACTTATATATTACAGTTGGTCTTGCTTCAGACGGATCATTTTGGTCTGAAATAATAAGACGGGATTTTGTAACCACTTTACAGTTAGATGTAACCACTATTGAAAACAAGTTGATATAAGTTGTGGTTACATTTTATCAAAAAGTGGCAACATAATCCTGTCTTATTTTTCAGACGGAAATGGTCCGTCTGAAATAAGAATTTGCGTATATATTATTTTTTCGGTTAAAAATTTGATTTTTTTTGCTTTTTTTTTAATACACACTTCATTCTAATTATTTTTATACATTCAAGTAATACATACGAGTTACAACTTTAATCAAATGTATAAGATTGATTGGATGGAAGAGGTATACTTCAAATTTTATTTAATTATGGTGTCAAGTTTTAAAAGTAAACATGCGAACGAGAGTACTTTTTTTGGTGTGACTTGATAGATGAATCATCTCAACCAAAACCTTAAGGTGATGGTTGAGACCCATATATTATAGTTCACTCTGGCTCTGATACCATGATAGATGAATCAATCTCAACCAAAATCTTAAGATGATGATTGAAGCCCATATATTATAGTTATATTCTATTATGCGACTTAGGTTTACTCGTGAAACTTAGTCAACTTTGCTGTGGCCTCACAAATTTGTTGATTGAAACTTATTTATGAAATAAAAGTAGTTTCTTTGAACTAATTTGTTTTTTCTGATTTGTAAAATTGTAAGAGAACCAATTTGTTCTCCTTTGTAAATGACATTATAATACTCCCTCCTATTCAGAATAACTTTCCCCATTCAAGAATGAACCAAAAATTAAAGCTGAGTGATTAAATAAGGTAAAGTATTGTGGTGGGGTGAGATGATTGGAGATATGAAATGTATTGTGGGGTATTATTGTGGGGGTGAAGTGATTAAAATAATTATTGTTGTGGGGTAAATTGATTAAAATAAGATAAAGTATGAGTATTGTGGGGTATTGTTGTGGGGTGATGTGATTAAAATAAGTATAAAAGTTTACCAAAAAAGAAAATGAGAAGGTATTGTGAATAGATGAAAATGGAAAGGGTGAATATTATTATGAATGGGAGGGAGTAACATTTAAGAATAGAGACGTGTAAACTATTAATATAAAAACAAGGGGCAGGCTCTTGTAGAAGTTACTCTGTAGGATGGATAAGTATTAGGTTGCTCTATACGAGGTCGTCGTCTTATAATTCCTATCCTAATATTTTTCTCATTGTTTTGGCTATTATTATTACTCTTGTCAATTTCAACGAAATTGCATTAGTGTTACAAGTGTAGAAGACATGTTCTTGAGTAAGTATTCAAAGTCTACTCAGAAAAAGTCAAAGAATTGATCATTTCACTTTTATAATGTGCAAAGTATTTACGTAACAACTAGCTTATTATATATGTCTATCTAAATATATATGATCACTATAAATAGTACCACAATTTGCCTATAAAACTACTCTATCTTCCTTTCTTATACTTTTATGTTGATAGAGCCGCTTTAATTAATACTTACTCTCTCCATCTCATTTAATAGTTACATTTACTTTATTTTTCCCTCACAAAATAAAGCCTACGTAAATAATTCACTTGAACGAACATAGGGCGTAAACACAACCATTGTATATCTTTGGTGTGTATTCTTCTCCCGAAATCTTAAAGCTAAGACAACATTATCGATTGACCTAGCTAGTTTCGCCATATAATATAAAATGTATATAGTCGCGAGTGCATCCGAGTACTTGGTCATAACCGGGGCAGGGATCAAAGACATCAAGCTAACCAAGAAAGCATGGGTGTACCCGGGGCAGTCATGCACAAAATTCGACATTTCTCCGGTGAACTACACGTACGAGGTGCACGCAATGAGCTCAGAGAAGCTGCCCTTCATCCTGCCCGCGGTGTTCACCATTGGACCACGATCAGACGACGTCGAGAGCCTAGTAAAATATGCGAAGCTCATTTCTCCACATGACAAGCTGTCACAGCATGTGAAAGACCTGGTGAAGGGTGTGATCGAGGGCGAAACTCGAGTCCTAGCTGCGTCCATGACAATGGAAGAGGTGTTTAAAGGGACAAAGGAGTTTAAGCATGAAGTGTTTGGGAAGGTGCAGCTTGAGCTTGATCAGTTTGGGTTGGTTATTTATAATGCTAATATTAAACAGTTGGAGGATATGCCTGGTCATGAATATTTCTCTTATTTGGGTCAAAAGACCCAAATGGAAGCAGCTAATCAGGTTCATTTTCCTTTTATTATTTGTTTTATTATTATTATTATTATTATTTGCTTTTTATTTATTGTTGTTAAGGTAAATGTTAGAAAAACCGTTGGTGTTATTGTTATTATATTTAATGTTGTTTACTTTTTCTTTAACCAAAGTTTTGTTCTCTTTATGGGATTTGACCTTGTTAGACTACTTGGCTAATTTAAGTTGAAGATTAATAACCAATTTTTATACGGTATATATGTGATATAGTAGGATGTCTTTACTCTAATTTGGTCAAACGTTTATTTGGGTCATGTAGCACGACAACTTTAGTCATTAATAAGTATTAAGCTCTTTTCTTTCGAATCTAAAGCCATCTCTTATAACTTCACTTTGTTCAGCAAAATTAAGTTCAGTTCAGTTCAGTTTAAATTTATTATATTTAGAAAACTTCAGATCCTATAAATAATTTTGAAAAACTCAGAAACTTTAACTTTACTTTTATTATATTACTTACGTTAACCTTGTTAACAATTTATTAATTAAAATTAACATTGTTCATAAAATTAGACGATCCCGTAAGGCGATCCACATTTATATATGAAATAACTTATTCATTTAATATTATTATATGAGTTGTCGCCTTTTCATATATAAAGAGTGTCACATTGTGAGATCGTTTCGCGTTTTTTTATTATTAAATTAATTAATTACATACCATTTATTAATTTTTCCCTTCGAGTTAGATTGATGATCCTTTTATTGTTATGAAAATAAAGACTCATATTAATCATCCTGGAATTTTGTAAATAACACTAATGTTTGAGTTAGATGTACAACTATATATATTTATTATGACATATATTTCGCAAGGAAGATGGAGATGAAGAAGAAAGAGATGAGGAAAAGGATAAAGCGAAAATAAATAATTAAAAAAAGATGTAGTAAGTCAATAACGTAATAATGTATAAAGAGAAAAATTTATTACCTTACTGTATTTTACACCATATATATTTTTTTGTCAATAATATCTTTAAAAAGTAAAGATAGTTATAAAAAAGTTAAGTTAAATTAATTATCATATCCTATAAGCTAAGTTCAGAAAAGTTCAGTTCCTATAAATTTACTTCAGAAAAATTCAGCTCATATAAGTTCAGTTCAGAAAATTTCAGCTCCTATAAGTTCAGTTCAGTTCAGATCTTTAAGTTCAGAAAAGTTCAGATCTTATAAGTTCAGTTCAGAAAAATTCAGATCCTATAAGTTTAGTTCATAAAAGTTCAGCAAAATTAAGCTCAGAATAACAGGACCCTACACACAAGTACTAGTCCATATAATTACTTCGTACTGTATATAAGACCTATAGTTAGATTAAGGGTAAGAGCTCTCTGATTCAAACCGTGAGTTTAGGGGTTCGATTCTTATCTGAAACATGGTGTGCTAATCTGAACAAAAGAAAAATATACTTCGTGATATTCTCAGTAAACTTCCTATTTTCCTTTTTCGAATTATTCAGGTTATCTTCCTCATTTCCCTATTTACAAAGTTTTTTGAGTGATCCAAATTTAATTATATATGGGTTAATGTACGTTTGTGTGGGCCATAATTACTATCTTAATCATGTGACAAATGAAATAGGGAAGTTTACTAAGATTAAGAGGGAGTATAATTACTTCGTATATAAAAACTACTCCGTTTAAAAAGATTATAATATGAAACCTCATTACCCATCAGAGCTTACTCGATTTATTAAGACTGATTCGAAATTCGAAATTATGACTCAAAATCCAAATTTGCCAGACCAGACTCAGATTTGGCCCAAACTTGACTCAAAGCCCAAATTTGGAAAGATAATCTTTGTTAGTCACCTTACTACTAATTAAAGTGTTTAAACCTTTTACTCGACGGTTGCCAAAAAAACTATTTACTCGAAAATGACCGGACCTCAAAATGATCCATAACTGAAAGTAAACCGATCTTAAATAACTTAACCTTAAGTTACTCAAACCTGAATCGATCCGGTACTTGACACCCAAAACGGACCCGCAATTCAAATTTGACCGACCCGACTCAAAACAAAATGTGTGACAATAAAAAATTAACCCAACCCAATTAACCCCTTTACCACCTCTACACTCACATACAAATTCATTAGTTTAATTTGTTGTAACTCCTAAAATTCATAAAGCATCGATATTCACTACCCTACAAAGACAATCTTTAGTATTATTTTATTCCATAACTATCCAGGCATGTTTTTCCAAAAAAAAAAAAAACTATTCACGCATACAAAAATGAGATAGCGACACATGGTGTCACTGAATCTCGACGACGCCCTCTCACATGTAGTTGTAGGAACTACTAAAATAGTGGGCCTCTATGTAAGGGACCACTAAAATGGTGGGCCTCAATAAAATTGCGTAATAGGGTGTCGCCGAA
This sequence comes from Heliosperma pusillum, assembly GCA_022085475.1. Lineage (NCBI taxonomy): Eukaryota > Viridiplantae > Streptophyta > Magnoliopsida > Caryophyllales > Caryophyllaceae > Heliosperma > Heliosperma pusillum. The sequence continues at coordinate 10,097 of JAIUZE010020223.1, forward strand.
ATTCGGTGACACTGAATGTCGTCTTAGCATTGTCCGCCATGCATAAGACATTTTAGCGTTTATTTATCCGATACTCCTCCCAACTACAGGTGTGATCACCTCAAAAATTTTGTATTTCAATTCATAGATTATACCGCTAGCTATACGGTTTAGTTTTTGTACTTCATAATAAAATTTTCGAGTTTTGTTTTAAAGATTATGAGCTATTCAGTAAAGTTACGGAGCTCGTCTGCTTAAACATTAAAATAAAATAAACTATACAAAAGCTCAGGAAAGATATACATAAACTCAGATAGTTGTTGATTGTATAATGCTCATTTACAACAACATGTATAATATAATCCTATTTGTGTATTTTAGTAGTGAAATTTTAAAAACTCACCATAAAATATTGTTAAAAGTGTGAAACTTTAAAAACTTATATACATAAATTTTCTTTTGCAAAAAAAAAAAAAACTTATAAATGAAGTACCACCAAAACATTTTCTTGACTACTATAAAACAACAAGTCTTATTTTTAGTGTGGATAAAAGGTAGTATTATATTTCGTGTCTAACACGAACTTGATTTTGACACGATAAAATATAGCACTTTATTAATAATACTTTACAAATTATTGTTGTACATAGGGCTGAGCAAAAAATCCGATTATCCGAACCGATCCGATATCCGATCCGAAAAAATGGATACCCGATCCGAAAATGACATTCGGATCGGGTATATACCCGATCCGAACTTTTCGGATACGGATCGGATATCGGATACCAGTCTAAAAAATTTCGGATATCCGATCCGATCCGAAACTTAACTTTTTTACATTTTTTCCAAAGAAAGTTGAAACTTACCCATTACTTTTGGGCCTTCAAAATCCACTAATGCACTTGTTTGCAACATTGGCCCATAATACACCATATTGTAGCTTATATTTATACTCACTCATTTCTTCAACCTTAAATGTTGAATTCATTTTAGCAGAAATGAGTTAATTTAGTTCAATTTAAGGATAGAAGTGGGATGTTAAATTATTATATGTAGTGAAGTTTTTTATAAAATAATTTTTTTTGAGCAAACAAAGACATTTTTTAAGATAAATACACATACTGAAAAAATTATCTCGAAAATTGGATATCCACGGATATTTGGATATCTGATCCGATTTTTTCGGATATTAAAATCGGATATCCGAAGTGTTTCGGATCGGATATCGGATAGTAAAAATTTGAATTTTCGGATCGGATATCCGATCCGATCCATGCTCTGGCCTAGCTGTACATTGCTATAGCACATATCCACTTGGTAGTTGTAGAATAACATGGAAGTTGAAACATTTTTGTTTGTAAATGTAGGCTAAGATAGACGTGGCGGAGGCGAGAAAGAAGGGGGAAATAGGATCAAAGTTAAGGGAAGGAGAGACATTGCAAAATGCATCAGCCATTGACGCGGAGACTAAGATCATATCGGTACAAAGGAGTGGAGAATCAAAAAAGGAAGAGTTGAAGGTGAAAGCAGAGGTGCAAATATTTGAAAATGAAAGGATTGCTGAAGTGGCAAAGACTAATGCTGATTTAGCAATCAAGAAAGCTGGTTGGACAAGGGATGCTCAGGTTGCCGAGGTGGAAGCTGAGAAGGCAGTCAAATTAAAAGAAGCTGAGTTGCAAAAGGAGGTTGAGATTTTGAATGCTTTGACACAAACTGAGAAATTAAAGGCTGAGTTTCTGAGTAAAGCTAGTGTTGAGTACGAAACCAAGGTTTGTTTGTTTTATCAGCACCTGCCTTAATTTTTGGTTTTCTCATTTCCTTGTCATAGTTAACAGTATTTGTTAACTACTAAAGGTGCAAGAAGCAAACTGGGAACTTTACAAACAACAAAAGATAGCAGAAGCAATCCTATACAAGAAAGAAAAGGAAGCCGCAGCACAAAAATCTCTAGCCCAGGCGTCATTTTACACTCAGCAACAAGAAGCTGACGCTTTACTTTACGCTAAGCAAAAAGAGGCAGAGGGAATAGTGACGCTTGCTAAAGCACAAGGCACATACGTAACCACTTTACTTGAGGCACTTGGAGGCAATTATTTGGCACTTAGAGATTATATGATGATTAATAATGGTATGTTCCAAGACATTGCTAAAGTCAATGCGGAGGCTATTAAGGGTTTAAACCCTAAGATTAGCGTGTGGACCGACGGTCGTGGAGTTGGTCTCAGTGAGGGGTCGAGTGATAAGGTAGTAAATGGGGGTGGTGCTTTGGCGGAGGTTGCTAATGTTTATCGAAGTTTACCACCGTTGTTTGAGACAATTCAAGAACAAACAGGAATGGTTCCACCACCTTGGTTGGGGACTCTCAAAGGTAATATTGATCATGGACGAAGGTTTGATTGAGTTATTCATATTTTTCGTTTATATTGGTCGTGAAAATATTTCTAATGCTTTAAAATACTTTTAATGATGTTGATATTTGAAACATTTTGTAAATAGTTTTGTATTCGAATAAACTGATCGTTTAAGTATATGTATGTCCTTCGGTGTAACAATTTGTGAATTTCTGATAATTGTTTTTCATAAATCTACATAGGCATAAATTTTACTATGATGATTGGCCATATGAAGAAAAATAGATATGCTAAATTTCTTAGAGTTTTGATTCTCAGTTTCTAGTCATTTTTTTATAATTTATTTTACAAGTTTTATGTCTCACCTTATATAATACGCATTTCCCTTGGCTCCAATATTATTATAATGGATACTCATTAACACTATAAAGAAAAGGTCAGTATGGACAGATTTGGTCCCTCCCTCAATATGCAAAATTTGTTGCGAAATGGCTATTTGAGAAGACCTCGCGACTGTTTGCCTCCGACCTCTTAAATTATCCCAAAAGTTCCTCCACCTGAAAGTTTATCAAGACGCCAGAATTTGGCTTAAAAACGTCGACCATGCTTTGCAATCTAGTTTAGAATGTCGTTTACACTCGAAAAACACTATTACAACATCAAATTCCGACACTCAAAACCGATGAACAATAAATTTCCGCGTGCGTGAACAGTAACTGTGAATAGTTTTTTGGTCAAATTAACACTAATTTATTTTCTTTCTTTAATCAAATTAAAACATTCCAAACATAATTAAACAATTTAATAACCTAATCAAAATAGGATTTGCATAAATTCTAATCTTATTAGATGTAGAATAATTTACTAAACTAACCCTTTCATATATGGATAAAATATAACAAAATCTCTCACAAAAATGTCATTATCATCATCATCATTTTAAAATTAATTTACCATATTAAATTCCAAAAGTGATGCTACCACTACAAATTCACATCCAAATTTCATAATTTATAACTAAAACTGACATTTTAATTGTAATTTTTGTAATAGAACATGTTAATGAATTAACTAAGGTTCTTCATACTAAAATTTTTTAAATCTATTTTCACATTGTGAAATGTTGGAAGAAAACGTTATATGTTTCTTTTTAATTGTTAAACTTCAATCTTAAGAAATTGTACCACTAAAAATTCATTCTTTATTTATTTATTAAAAGTTACAAACTTTAAACAAAAATTAATGTTTAACTTAATAATCTGTTATAAAGTGAAATTAAAGATTTTATATTCGTTCACTATTTAAATTCAATACTGATTTCCACATTAATGAAATGATATTTTTAAGACATCTTAAATTTAAAATATTATTGAAAGAAAGAAATATTGCCACGTTTAAGATATAACAAATTTGGTAGTATACAATCATATATACTTACCTAAAAAACTTTTGCAGTATTTAAAAACAAAACAATTAAACACCCGCCATTTTCATTAACGGTTTTTCCTCATAAATTCACATCTTGAGCTTCTCATTAGTCAATTACTATATCTAATTTAATAACTCTCGTAACTTACAAAATAAATTAAAAGGTAAATTAAGGGTCCTGATTTTCGCAATACACATTTTACTCATCTTAGTACGCTATTGACAATTATACCCTCTCATTTCTCGTCTCATTCTCCCTCTCTAATCTCTCTCTAATGAATTCGAATACAATACATTGTATTAAAGAAATAAAATTGAATACACTACATTGTACTAAACAAAAAAAACTTGTACCATCGCCGGACGCCCGCCCAAACGACGGATGCCTACCCCAACGTCGGCTGCCCTCCCCAACGCCGGCCACCCAACATTACGCCGACCAACCTTACGCCGCCGGCGCCTCTACGATGCCCCCTACTACGCCGTCGGCCGGACACCCCTACACCGGTTGCCTACTACTATGCCGACAACCCTTCCCCGGAAGTCACTACTATGCCGGCAACCATTATTGTATAAAAACTAAATTTTATAAAAACCCTAATTACATAAACCTTAATTAAAAAGCAATAAATAAATTAAAAATATAAAAACTAGTAAATTTTATTAATATAGATTAACGTATCCAATACATGTTCGTCATTTGAATAATCGTTCATACTTGATTTTTTTTAACGACGACAATGACAAATATTATTGTGATTATGGGTGGTTTGAGCTCCGAGTAGGAGTGATGTGTATGGGTAGAGGAATATGAAGATTGAAAAGAAAACATGGGATAAATAATAGGTGACGACATTGTCGGGTAATTGTTTGCTTGTGTGATCTAGGTGCTTAGATATGTGTCGTTATTGGTGGGTGGGTGGTCGTCGTCAACGACAAGTAGTATGACATATAATATTTTTAACTCTTTTGTGCTGTTTTTTTTCGTGATACTGTTTAGTATAATCAGTGATATTGTTTTGTGTAATCTGTGATATTGTATAGCTGGACTCACAGACTCAAATATTTAGGTGGACTCACCGGATCTTGCCTCTATATATATATATATATATATATATATATATATATAGAGTCAAGATCCGGTGCAAACGATCACTCGGTGCAAAAAGTGGAAACATTCATTAATTCATTTAAACCCACCCTCACTCTCTCGTCATTTGCAAAATCAATAAACACAGCCTAACCTATTAACCCCATAACCCACCCAAATTATCAACAAAACAAAATATTCCAATCCACCATCAGTCCCTTACTTCTTCGTGAACATCGCCGACGACTCTTCGACTATTAACAACAAGGAGATTAGCCGTCATCAAGTTCAGTTTTATGCCGGAGCCGATCATCTTCTCTTTCGTTCTCTAACCTTTATATGTCTTCATAACGTCGGAGACCACCGGATCGCCACTCATCGCCGGCGACCCCGAAGTAATGCCGACAACATACACAGTTATCTTCATAACGCCAGCGAGGAGCCGACCATCATCATCGCACGATCTCCCGCAACAACAGTTTAACTCACGACCACCACCACCCCTAAATCAACGACGACAGCAACTAATGAGATCTGAAAAGTAAATGAATTCCTGCATTGGAAAAGTACTAAAGTATGTGGCTGGACGACAACTGAAGCCACCGAAATTAGTTTTTATGGTTTTTCCTATTGATGTATCTCAACCCAATTTTGATGTACCTAGTAACTAGTTTTACGTATCTATGTTAATGTACATTTAAATTGTGGCTACATACGCAAAATTAGTAAGTAGGTACATCAAAACTGATCTTAAATAACACCAATATAGAGGAATACGTCTGCTAGGGGTGGGGAAGGCGTCAGCTCAACATCAAAATTAGATCGTCTACGGTGGTTTATTGTCGTTGGCATTGTGCGTGGTGTTGGGGACATCATTGGTGACACATGGGGTGGATGGTGGTGTCGCCGGCGTCTGGTGGTTGTCATGGTGTTTAATGGTGTCGTGTGTTGGTGGTAGTGGTCACCTCTAGTGGGGTGGGTGAAAGCTGGAGTGGTTGTAATCTGATTTGGGGGGTGTGTTGTCTTGGAGATGAAATTAGAGTTAGTAGTTATACGTCACCTTCACTAAGTTAGTTCGTTTCCACTTTTTGCACCGAGTGGTCGTTTCCACCGGATCCTAAATCTATATATATATATATATATATATATTATTATATATATAATATATATTATATATATATATATATATATATATATTAATTAGTTTTTTTTCTTTTGTAAATAATTCTTTGTAGGTTATCTTACTTTTTTTCTATATATTGATTAGTTTGGTTGCCCGGAGCAATATTGTCGGCGATTGATTTGACCGGAGCAGTGGTGAAGGCAAATGAGGGAAGAGAGAAACTAAATAAATTGCATAGGGATAGGAAAAAAAATGACAAGGTTATAATCATAAAAGGCGTATGTGAAAGAGTAAAATTCGTATGTGAAAAAGCACGTCCCTTTATTTATTGTATACTTGCTTGCCTCATTAGGGAAAATGATACAGGTATTTAAACTTGATCAGGGTCAGTGTTTCGGAAAGAGTAAGATAGATCTTCTGAGTAAAATACGGAAAGAGATAAACTTTGAGACGGAGTTGGAGTTTCCATTGCTACGTTTTGTTTCGAGTAGCTTCTGTGGTTCATTGTTCTCCTGCAACTTTGTGATCGACTTTTGATTCTCAAAACTTTGTTTATATTTTCTCCGCATTTGTAATTGTCGGGTCGTGCTAAAGAACGTCGACACATTACTAAATAACGTCGACAATTAGCATTGAACTTCCAACTTTGCTTCTCATAACCTTCCACTTTACACTCACCTTAATTTCTTTCTAAATAAAAAATAATTTTTAAATTTTTTGAAATAGTCGTTTTTTATTAAAAAAAAAAAGAAACAAAATTAGACGCTTTTCAACATGACAACGTAATCAAACAAATCATAAATCAATTGTAAATTCTTTGCAATTTCCGATCAAGACGGTTTTCATCATCTCGACCAGTGACGTAACCACGATAAAGCTAGTAACGATGTCGAAAAATAATACTTACTTTTTTTTACGCCATTTAAAAGACGGAAACGTAAAAAAAAAAGGATGTGAATAGTACACGTCCGGACCTAGGTCTGGACGTGAATAGTACACGCCCAGACCTAGGTGTGGACGTGAATAATACACATCCACACCTAGGTCTGGACGTGTACTATTCACGTCTAGACCTAGGTCCAGACGTGTTTTATTCACGACCATTTTTATTTTTAATTTTTTTAATTTTTTTTTGCAAAATAAACATTACAGACGTAGATCGCTCTTAATATGATTTTGGCCTCGTGGATCGTTGTACACAAATCCGTTCAAACAATGACGATTACATTATATTCCTCCTAAATCTACAAAATTAATTAAAAAAATTAGTTTAAATTAGTTTCGTATTTGATTCATCGATATTGGTGACGGAATTGAAACGGTTATTAAAAAAATGACGATGCTATTATAATCCTCCTAAATATTTTTTAGTTATTTTAGAATTTCTTTTTTGAAATGTTGTGAATTATGTTGGAGATAATATAGTGAGGAGCAAATTAAGAAGTTCATTACATTTGTCGACGTTATTTAGTAATTTGTCGACGTCGAATAGCAGCTTGGTAATTCTCAAGTTGCCAATCTTCTATACTGGGCTTCAATTTGCTTCTAGTATTTGGCCCACATACTTGCATTTATTCGCACTTGATTCATCGGTGCATAATACGGCCCATTTTCGGATTGTAATCTGTGTATATACTAAAACACACTAAGTCAGACCATTTACATTTAAAATAATGTATTAGTAATTAAATCCCAGAACTAACAAATATATAACAACTAACTCAAGTAATGTGAAAGACGAACGTAAAAATATATATAAACGGGGTGTAAATATGAGTAAATATCGTCTTATCATGGATGTAGAAGAATTCCAATAAGATGCTAATGATAAGAAGTATAATAAAACCCAAATCGTAGCTTATTGAATAATAATATAATTTGTGAGACCGTCTCACTGTAACACCCCAAGTTCTCTACTGGTATCCACACAATTCTATTATTATTATTATTATATATTTAAAAGATGAATTTTTAGAGCGATATTAGAGAGTCCAACTTTCCTAAACTACGTAAATATAAATATATATTGTAAAAAAGTTTTAATGAAGAAATTAAAATCAGATTAGATAAAACATAAATTTTGATCAAAATATATAAAGTAATAAACCTCTATCTATTGCAGACAATTACAACATGCACTAATACTATTACTACGTACTATTTTTTATAGCAATATAGCCAATATTGTATAAATTTTCACGTACAATTTCCTATAGAAATATTGCTTTTGTATGAACTTTCATATTGGTTTCTTTGTTTATGCCTATTACACATAGTTGATCCATGCATGCAAGCTAAACTATTAAGGAATAAGATCTCATATGGAGTCAAATGAGATAATATTAAGATATGATTTAATAAATATTATGATAGAATATATTAGAATAGAATATTAATAAGATATATTTGGTATCCTAGTTTAGGTAGACTACTCATATTATAAATACATATTATAGATTCACAACAACAATAATATTATCAATTATATGAAATACTTTATTATAAAATCTATCATAAACAATATTAAGATTGCATATAGCATGAGTTTTCAGATTGATTTCTTTATCTATACCCGTTACACATTGTTCATAAGTTTTCAGGAATGGTAAGTCCATAGTTGACAATATTTAAATTTGCAGTAACAATTTTATTCTGTTTGAAGTCTTTACCTTTATTACGGATTATGACATTACAATAATGTTTATGTTTTCAGTATGATGATTTTTCAAGAGCATATTTCAGATGTAGCGTTATATTTGAGTTGGTAGAGAAGTTGATGAGCTAGAAGCAATATCAAAGCAGCGAAAGAAATAGAATTGCAGTTTATTACTCCTATCAAAACCTAATATTAAACCAACCAAGTTTATGACTTTTTCAAATTTTGTAAATAAGAGATAAATCTGTCGGGATGTGGAGCGAACTTATCCAAATAAACAAACTAATTATCAGAAAAGTTTTGTGTAATGATCTACGTACAATCTATATCTATATCTAATTAGAATTTTAATTACGTTGTTCAAGTATTTTAAAATGAAAAAATGTTTTTTAAGAAAAGAAGGAAATTATAATCATTCTCTTTTTTGTGTTCTTAACTAAGTACATGATGTCACCATTTATTAAGAGACCGTTAAACACTCAATAAGCTCAAGCCATAACATCTAATACACTAAAAGCTAATACACAAAAAGCAAATATGAACCAATTTATGCATGGGTACCTTCAACTCCATCTTCATGAAGATAACAAAAAAATTATATATTATTTTTGCTTAAAACGGTAGTAAATAAGAAATTTGGAAAATTGCTTTATGTTTTGAGGTTATTAGATGTTATTTGCTTTTTGTTGGCCGGATTAAATTGATGATGATTTTTGTTAGTATTTCACTTTTCGATTAGTTTGCGTAGTTTTGTTGTAAAATTATTTTACCTTTAGTGTTTTTGGGATCTATGTAATCTATATAATAAGTATAAAACAGAAACCTATGACGTAATCCTTATACACGTGTCAGCACCACAGATAAAAAATTCCCGCTCAAAACTTTGACCTAACTAAGTGCTTAGCCCTAAATAATGAGTACAGTACTCTAACCTTTCCCTCTTTCGTCCGCCTCTCTCATCGTTTTAATCATTAATCAGTTTTCATAATCTTCAATTTCGCTTTCCTCACTATCCAAATTCCAAACACATAGAATCTTTTCATGTTCTACCACAACAGTTCATGGATTGTACATCTGAGGTAGTACATCTGATAATGTAATTTCTGAGTTTCATACACAACTTTTTGAGTTTTCTTTTAAAAAAATTGAGTTTTATTATAAAGTTTTTGAGCTCCTTTATTTAAACATTAAGCTACAAAAATATCAACATTGCTCAAAAACTATACCTAAAGATACAATTAATTTTGAGTTTTGTCATAAAAAAATTATTATATTACTTATAAATTTTAAATACTCTGAAAAAATACAAATAAACTCAAAAACTAGTAGTATGAGGTATTACATCTGATGTATAATCCTTTTTCCCCTACCACAATTGATTGGCTATTGGAGCAATGATCAACAATTTATCTATAAATTACCATTTCGATTAAAAAGGTAAATTGTGTCCTGTTGTTTTTAGGATTGATATTTTCAATTACTTACTAATATTTGATTTATCAATTGTGCTACTAATTACCCTAAAATTTTTATGGTTATACTTGGTTTTATCTTACGATTGTATATCCGATTTAGTTTAGTTGGATTACATGTTATTACATGGTATTGTTCATAGTGTACTAATGCATATATAGTACATCATCTTTGTGTTGAGGTATTGTTGGATGAATTTTATCAGATTAGCTTAATTGTTCTATGCAGTGCCAGGGGCGGACGCAGGAATTATAGGCATGGTGGGCACAATATAAACAAAAAAAATAGTACACTAAAAAATATACACAAAGAGAGTATAAAAATTGATTAAATAAAATTCATCGTCTACATTACATATCAAAATAACTTCAATAACTTCAATAAAATCTAAAGATGTAACGCTTAGTCTAAAACCATCCGACAAGATTTCATGTTTTGGTAGCGCTTAATTATATCATCATCAGTCACTTGTACAAAATAATCTCGCTCAATAAACGTGACCAAACAATGATTCAATAATTTATCCCCCATTTTATTTCTCAACTTGTTCTTTACAAACTTCATGGAGGAGAATACATTTTCCTCACTTGCCGTTGCAACTGGAAGTAGCAAGACAAGCTTAAGTAACAAATAAACATAGTTATATACAAAATGTTTTTTGGGTTTTTCTATACGGTAACCCTCTGTTTTTTCAAATTCTACGCGGTAACCCTACTTTTCAAAGATCACATATGGTAACCCTCAACTTTATTAATATGTATTACCGTGACCCTTAACTATTTTTTCCGTCAAGTTGCCGTTAAGTATGTGACATGGCCAATTAAATTATGAGATTTTCTATAAGGTAACCCTATAATTTATTACATCTTACATGATAACCCTACTTTTTCGTAGAAACCACACATGCTTAAAATATAATTACTTAATCAATCTTTTTGTCACATGTTTACTCAATTACACCCTAAATTGTCAAATCCGCCCTCATTACCCTTCAAATAACCGAGCTCTAAAAGAAACTTCTAGTAAGAACTTTGTTCGATATCAAAAAATTTCTAAATAAAATTTCTAAATGCCAAAGTAAAGATATTCCATACCGCACATTGTTATAATCAATCCCAAATTTGAAACATAGGTTTAATCCAATATAAGAAAAACTTTTATTTTCGAAACCCCATTAAATCCCCCAAAACTTAAAATGTTATAGAAAAATTAAAAAATTGCTCACTTCAATTATTTGACAAATTGACGCAATAATGTTGTGTACAATTGAGGAGCGGTGACTCCTTTGTATACATAAGGCTTAAACTTAATAATGGTTTTATTTGTTAATTATTGAACCAGGTTTTTTGTAGAATTACGGTAATGCTACCTTAAAGAGATGATGATACCAAGAATTGACAATTTTAGAGTTGATATTTTTTTGAGTAATTGAGTGAAAAACGTACTAAGAATGATAAATTGAGAGATTAAGGGAGTATTTATAATATTGTTTCTTTTAGGGGAAAAAAATAGGGTTACCTTGTAGGATTTAGAAGAATAGAGGGTTACCTTGTAGAAAAGCAAAGAATTCAATTTGGCACGTTACATATTTAACGGAAAAATTGACGAAAAAATTGTTGAGGGTCATGCTAATTCGTATTAATAGAATTGAGGGTTACCATATGTGATCATTTAAAAGTAGGGTTACCACGTAGAATTTGAAAAAACACAGGGTTACCATATAGAAAAACCCATGTTTTTTTGTTTCAACAAGCATCACCGAAAGCACACCAAGGTTAAGTTCTTCAAATGATGAAATCTTGAATCCTTCTTCTTATAGAAATTACACATATCACTAATATAAATATCAAGTTGACATTCAAGATGCATTATATCAAATTTGTGAACTCCGTAGGATAAAATTCGGCAAGGTTCTTCAGTTATAACTTGTTAAAAGAAGCAAATACATTCTCCGGGCTCAAACATGCGATACACAAAAGCAACTCCTTGCTTCTTCTTTTTTTTTTTTTTTTTTTATCAAAATCGCTATTTAGCTCTTGAACTTGCTTATTAATAACGCACATAAACATTTCAACCCGGTATCATTGAAGGTTATCAACTTTATGAAGAAGACGTCTAGATCTTCCCGAAGGAGCATAAAAATCACTCATATTAGGCACTTCAACTTTATGTTTTACACAAAAGTTACACACCGTCTCAAGGAAGTTGTTCCATCCATCATCTCTCATAATTTGCAAACGATCCTTGGTCAAATCCACAAGAGCCATCGCATTAACAATGTCTTGGTCTCTTATTTGTAATGCTTGACACAATTCATTTGTATACCCAAAAATGACTCTCATAAGATGTAACATAAATATAAACTCAAATGACTCAAGGTGATCAATTGGAATTTGTGCTTTTGCACGATCATCTACACATTTTGAAGATGCTCCAATTTCCTCAAGAACTTCAATGGCAGTAGGATATAAAGCAATAAGATTTAAGATTGAATTGAAATGAGAACTCCATCGAGTATCTCCCGGCCTACTTAACCCAAGTTTTTTTATTCAAACCTCGTCCACTTTCAACTTCACCCAATCCTAATGCTTCTAACCATTTTTGAGCTTGAACCTTCTTTTAGCATCGGCATCCTCTTACAAGATGACCCAATAAAATTAAGCACAATTCCAAGATGCATAAATTTTTTGGCACATTCACAATTTTCTTTAGCAACTGCTATAAGAGTTACTTGAAGTTGGTGAACAAAGCAATGAACATAGTAGGCACAAGGGTTATTCCTCATTATCAAGTTTCTTAGACCATTCAACTCACCTCTCATATTACTTGCTCCGTCATACCCTTGACCACGAATATTTGACATACTTAATGAATGATTCTCAAGTAGTTTTTTTTATTGTGGTCATAAGTGTCATACTAGATGTATCATCGACTCTCACAACACCAAGAAATATTTCTTGTACATATCCCATCTTATCAAGGTAACGCAAACAAATGGCCAATTGCTATTTATTAGATACATCACTAGACTCGTCGGCTAATATCAAAAATAAATCATTATTAAGATCTTCAACAACTAGTCTAGTAGTTTCCTTGGCACAACATTTGATAAGGTCTTTTTGAATAGAATGAGCAGTCGCTTGGTGATTTCCCGAAGCATTACTAAGAACAATTTTAATAACATTTTCACATTTTCCAGCAAGCCATTCCAAAAGTTCAAGAAAATTTCTCTTGTTATTAGAACTTGCACTTTCATCATGACCTCGAAATGCTAGACCTTGTTTCAAAAGATATCTCAAACATTGGAGTGAATATGTCAAGCGAGCCTTGTAAATAGCCTTAATGTCGCTACTTACTTTGTTAACTTTTTCCATAATAGATGTCTTTTGATTTATGAAAAAGTTATATTTTTCTCTAGCTTCATTGTGAAAACTACCAACTCGACCAACATGTTTATCAAAAGAATCTAATGCTTTTTTCCAATTACTATACCCTCCATCCACAAACGGATCATGTCCGAACTCATTTGTGATATCCTTGAACAAGTAGGAATATAATTAAACAAAAAGTTGTATGTTTCGATTCACTATATTCAAGCCAATTATATTTAGTAGACCACTCATATTGAAAACAACGCATTTTCTTACCTTGGCATTTTGGACAGAAATTTGTATTTGCTTTTGGTTTACAAGGCCCCTTGTCGATAAATCATCTTCCTATAATACCTCGATCATTAACCGGATAAGACAAAATTAGCTTCCGATTCTCCGGATCATAGGGTAAAAGATCAACGTCAAAGTCATCAACTTGCTCTCCTTGCTCTTCTTGAGAAGGCACAAAACGAGACTCAACTTCGCTTTGATTGCCTACTTTAGTTGGTGTGGGTGAAGGATTCGTTTCATGCTTATCCTCATTTCGTTCAACTTCCTGAACTGGTGTGAGAGATGGTTATGTATCATGTTGGTCATGCTCACTTTGTTCATCAATTTCTGAAAATGGCGAAGATGATGAAGTAGCTTTATGTGACTTTCTTCCTTTACCCCAATAGTTTAGTATACTTTTATCCTTCATCTTGAAATGTTTAACTAATTAGTAAACAAAAAAAAAACGTTATTTCTTAGGTATAACACAACAAATGTATTATTCATATACGCATATGCAATAATGCAAATTACACCAACTTGAGATCGTCTTACACAAGTATTTTAACTTAAATATCACTCCAACATTATTATACCTCAAAATCGCTACCCAAATGGGTTTGATAAGATCGTCTTGCACAAGTATTTTAACTTAAATGTCACTTTAACGACCAACATTATTATACCCCAATTCCCCAAATGGGTTTGATAAGATCGTCTTACAAAAGTATTTTAACTAAAACTAAAAAGCTAATGAACTGGGTAAGTTTCCTGAGTTAATCTGTTAATGCCAATTGCCAAGTAGTTCGTGGCAACCTCACACCATAGTCCATATACGGATATTATTATTACCAAGTAGTTAGTGGATATATACATGAAACACACTCAACAATTCAACATATAGTGTAAACTGCAATAAGTCAATAACAAATCGTTTTGAGAGTGAGTTACACATTTATACCTTCTCCTTTGAATTTTAATATATATGAATCACACCATATAAATGATATAATCAAATAATCAATTATATCAATTAGGGCTTGGGATTTGAGTAAATTTCAAAATTGGAGAAAGATTCGTTAATACTTACACAAGTTACGGAGTTTATGGTGAATCGCCGACGGTGGCAGCCTAGCGGCCAGAAGCAGACGGTTGCAGCCTGGCAGGTGGACGGTGGTTGTCCGTTGTGAGGAAGGATGGTGAGAGAGTTTTTTTGTGTTTTTTATTATAAAGAAGCGTTTAAACGTCTCTCTTTTCAGAGTAAAAAACGTGTATTTTTTTTTTCTGATTTTTAATTTTTAATTTTTTTGTAGTGCCATTGGTTTTGTTAGATCAATCGTATAAAACGGGTGATGGTTGTACACCCTTAGAAGGATTTGTTGGATTTATTTTAACAATTTTTATTTAATTATCTTTCCTTTTGAGATTTTATGTTAGTTGTTTTCGGTAAGTGGTCAATACATTTAATGTGATGTTCAATTGCATTCATTTTTTATAGAATTTGGTAATTCTGAAGGTTAAGAGGATTTTGATGGTTAAAATATTGGAGATTAGTATGTTGACCCCTTGAATATTAGGAGAAGATCTATAAGGTACAATTTTTTCATCCGGCATTTATTGTGATGAAAGTTTGTCATTCACTCTTTAACAAATCCCCATATCTATTACTTTGGCGTAACTTATTATGAGTTCATAGTTAAAGGGTACATTTTATTATTTGATATCTAGCCTTATATACATATATAAGTACCACTGGTGATTGTTATTTTAAATTTATTTGTTATAGAATTATATCGATCAATCAATAATGATTTACCTATTTCAGTTGAGGCATCTCATCTTATATACATATATTACGTATTTTAAGTTTATTTTAACTATTGGTTGAGTTATCTCATCTTTGAGCTGTTTTATAATCCTTATACACTCCTTAAATTTACGTATTTTAAAAATTATCAAGTGACTACCAGTGATTCTTAATGATCCCGTTTTTGGCGGACATTATTTCTTTTCTGTGATGATGCTTCCGAGACTTTTTAAGGGATTAGCCAAGACTTGGTATAAGTGGAAACTGCTGACCCAGTATGAATAGATGCTGCTACCACTAAGTATTGAGTTGAGGATGATATTCACCAAGATCTTATGAGAGGTTTCTTGATAGCTTCGGACTACGTTTCTCGATAGCTTCAGACTCCTTAGTTGAACTGGTAACTCATGGCACAACTAAAATTGTCAAAGTTTCATCGTCTTATCAGGATTCATCCTTTGTATGAAATTTGTCATATTCATGTCTTTCATTCCCTCCATGTTTGGGTAAAAGTATTAGGTTCATATGATGCAATGTATCCACTCATACAAACATTGTTATATTTTACGGAAAATTCACGTGGTACGCTTGAACTTTTTCATTTTTCATGTGGTACCCAACAATTTAAGTTTATACACATGGTACTCCTTAGGTAATATTTTTTCGAGTTTTGTAACCAAATATGTAACATCCGTTAAAAGATGCTGACGTGTAAGGTTTAATTGGTGTTTAAGTTTGTATGGGGAAATAGTGTGCACACGGTACCCCTAAATTTTGTGTTTTACACATGATACCCTATTTTATACAAAAACAAAGCACACCAACTATAGTTCAAATTATATAGCAATATATTACTTCTTCATAAGTACTTTAATTTACATTATTCTTGTCCAAAATGTAAGTCGTAGGCATTTTTTTGTAATTGATTTTTTTTTTTTGGAAAAAGGG
Source organism: Heliosperma pusillum (assembly GCA_022085475.1). Classification (NCBI taxonomy): domain Eukaryota; kingdom Viridiplantae; phylum Streptophyta; class Magnoliopsida; order Caryophyllales; family Caryophyllaceae; genus Heliosperma; species Heliosperma pusillum. The sequence continues at coordinate 26,593 of JAIUZE010020223.1, forward strand.
TTTGGCATAATGTTAATACACAATCTCCTCACTTGATTGAGACTACCCTAAAATCTTTCCCTAATACATAATTAAACATTGCCCAAATCCTTCGCGCCTCATAATACATCAAACCTAAATGTAACTCGATAAAATGAGACCAGCTTTCACAAAATTGCCCCACTAATCTACATTATATAAAAGCACAAACATTTATTGTCTGCTTATTGGTTGATTAATTCAAGGGATTGAAAAATTAAATTGACCCCACCATCATTTTTGCTAATGAATTATTATCTCTCATCCTTTCTCCATACAATACAAATACAAACATGATTTTACAAATTAATTGTGACCATCAAAAATTTATAAATACAACAAGAATCAACTATAAAAATTACAAATATATACCACCCTTTTGACTTCAAATTTAACAGTAAAAAAATGAGAAAAAACTACATTGAAATAAAACACTATGTATTTAGAATTCACAAATTCTCATTTAAGACAGGCCGAACCGTCTTAAGCTTAAGACGGGTCAAAAATCCCTCACAAAGGGCAAGTGGGTGCAAGTGTGTGGCAAATGAAGCCCCCCACTTGTCCTCCCACTTGCTCTTTGTGAGAGAGACTTGACCCGTCTTAAGCTTAAGACAGGTTAACCCGTCTTAAAGGAGACATTCTGTTTAGAATTATCGATACACCTAAAAAAACTACTCTACTTCGTGGAAAACAAAGTGATTTTATCGATAAATAAATCAAGTAAAATCATTAAAAAAAAGTACTTAAGACCAAGAAATTTTGTAAATAAAATTATTTTCAGATAAAACTATTTCTAATATTATTTATATTCTCGAAATAAAAACTTTACAAAAAAACCTCGAAATTTAGTATTACTGACCGAAAATTTAATAAGAGGCATGCAATCATAGATCTATTTTTTTCAGTTACCAATAATGATTTCACCAATATTTCAACAAGAGTTTCATTAATAAAGTAAAAGGAGATGAGTAATTTGTTTAAAGTTTAAAAAATAAAGATGCATGATACTTGATAAATGAGTATATACAAGTATACAACTATACAACTACAATACTATATAAGAGATATTCGTAGGGGAGATATTTGGTAATAAGAAGGAGTTGAATTGTACATATTTCTACGTCGTATCCTGATTTGTGCATGTGTAAATAATCCTAACATAATAAGTAATACTAATATTTAAAAGGATTATTTCATAAGAATAATTCATCCTACGGGTGACCTGCTTAAATTACTCTATCCTATAAATTATTCTAATTAAATACATCATATTCCCCCATACTTCTCATAACAAACGCACTAAAATTTGAACCTGATACATCAGGTAACTTCTCCCCCTCCTTATTTTAAATATTATTTGTGTTAGTTCCTTCTTTTTTCTACATCCCATCCTCTTTCTTTCTTCAACATCTCCGCCACCAACATCCACTATCCTCCACTGCCATTCTCTTCCAAACATCCTTTCTCATTCATTTTACCGATTCTTTCTCCTCCTCGTCCTCAACCTGCGCAAGATTATTGTTTCCAAAATTAAAAGTGCATAACCTCTACTCTTCTCTTTGATTCCTCTTTCTTGAATTAAAATGCTCATTCAATTGAATAACTCCCTCAAATATAAATCAAATCAGGAATTATCAAATTGACCGTTCGAGATGAGGGTTGTGGTGCGTTGGGTGGCTTAACGAAGGAGCACGAAGAGGTCGAGGCGAAGCTGGTGTGACTGTTTGAGATGAGTGTTCATGTGTCATCACGCCGTAGATTTTTTTTGGGTTCTTTCTACGGCGATGGCGGCGGCAGCCTTGCGTGGTGTTAGGATGGTGAAGTCTGTTGGGTGAGTATTGTGTCATCAATTTTTGTACGCAGGTGAAGTGTTGGACCAATTTTATAGTTTTGATAATGACATGTGTTTACTTGATAATGTGCTTTACTCGATATATCATATGCGTGTAACTGTGTGCTTTAGTCTTATTATAGCTAGCAACAATTATGAGAAGAAAGATCAAAGTTAGGCATAACTTTGACAAACTCTGTGAGACAAAGTTATAACAACTTCAGGAATAACTTTGGAAGTGAACATGGAAGTTATAGCTACCCAGGCATAACTTTAAAGAAAATCGCTTCAAGCAAGATCTACCTCAAACAACACAAGACTCAAGATGGAGGGTCTTTGTGATCAAGATGAAGAGATCATCCGTATACTGAAGATCTTTGTGAAGATTAGATAGTATAGGTCGTCATTCGGTAACTATTCCATTCGAGAGATTTTGTGTTCAAAGTTATAGCTTTAGCCTATGACTTTGGATGATAAATTATTGATGCATGATTTTGGAAATAAAATGTTTTGAAATGTTTTCAAAAGTGAAAGAGTTTTATTTTTATATTTATCAATTATTTTAATAGAGAATATATTTATGAGATTCTATTGGTTAGTACTACAACTTATGGGTTGTCATGCTACCTAGGGTTTCTAATATATTCTATCTCAATTTGTTGTTAACCTAATTAGCCTCCTAGGATCGTGCCTCCTAGGTTTCGTGTAAGCTTAGAAAATCCGGCCTCCATAGGCTTGTTTCCCTTGTTTACCTAATCTAGGATTCTACTATATCTTTACAATAATATTTTGAGATATTAAAGATAAATATATTTCTATAAGATAAACCAAATAATATTTTGAGATAAAGATATTTCTAAAAGATAAGCAAATATTATTTTATGATATTAAAGATAAATATCTTTCTTAAATATTAAGCTAGGGTTTTAGATTTACTCTACTTCTAATACCATAAATACTCCTTCACATATCTATTGGAAAAACACACGAAATACATAAGAACAACACGGCACACATACTACTTGTGTTGATTTTCCAAAATCGTTTTAAAGCAAACCTTTGAGCAAAATATTTATTATTTTTAGAGTTTGTTTTTAAAAGAGTCGTGCATCAATTATTATCAATCGCTTGAGTGAAATACGTTATTGGATAATAGTACATCATTATCAGCTTACAATTCTTTAACGGGAATTTGTGTGAGTTATATTGTACTTTCTTATTAGCGTAAGATAGTATAGAGTATTTAGCGATACTCACCTTGAGTTATAATCATAGTGTTGATTATACGAGTGGGTTGATAATTTTTGTAATCCGTAGAAAGGTACTAAAAATTCTTAATCGAGAATAGTGGACGTAGGTTTCAACGTGTGAAACTGAACCACTTCAAAAATCGTGTGCCTCTCTCTTATCTCTTTACTTTTCGTTATTTCGTTACTCGCGCCTACTTTGATTAATTAATTAGTTGATATTAATTCATAAGATCAAATAATTAATTACTTATCATACAAATGCGAAAAGTGGGGGCTATTTTTTAATACTCAATTCACCCCCCCCCCCCCCCCCCCCTCCCTCTTTCGTATTCGATCAATAGACTCTACATGAAGTGTGGTTGTAGAGCGTCCTTTCATGACCGGAAAAGATGAACTGGGTGGTGATGGTGGTGAAGTCTGTTGGGTGGGATAAAGAGAAAGTGAGAGCCAGAAAAGAGAAGAGAGAGACAACTAAAATCTAAATGAAATTGTTAATTTTTTTTATTTTATAGTTTAATATGTTTTATTTGTTTTAGAATTTTTATTTTTAAAGTTTGACCTTTTGAGCAGGTAGCCGGTTACCTTACACTGTTATCGGAAGGTAGGTTGTATAGGATGGATTTAATTGGAATAACTGATAGGATAGAGTAATTTAAGCAGGTCACCCATAGGATGGATTATTCTTATGAAATACTCTTTATTATGTCATACAAATGCTAATGTAGCCTTTGGTACATTTTCGTCTATGATACGTGTAATGATGTTGCTTATTTCCAGCCTTATTTATAATATGAAAATATATGATCGAACACACTATTTGCAATGATAATATAGTCTAAGTAGCAAGCCCGTGCAAATTATGCACGGGTTTAAAACTATTGATATATTTAATTCACAACTATCCATGCATATATAATGTCAAACCTTTTAAAAAAATAACTCAACCACAAAAGAAAATGCATAGGACTACCGCAATTTGGACGAGAATCTGCTTCTACTATATACTAAAGCAGAAACATTTCGGTGTTTCTGATTGGCTGCATATATTAAGGAAAAGCGGGCTCCACATCTAAAGCAACAGATTAATTACTCTCTCTCCTCACTCTTTATACTTCTGATTTATTTACTCTCTCTCCTCAATCTTAACACCTTTAATTTAAATTATTTACATATTACAAATTCCATAATTATTTACATATTTACAAATTCCAGAATTTTATAATGTTATAAGCATATTTTCATATTATTTTCATATTCCATGATTTTAGGATGATTATGTTTTCTTAAACTTATGAAATTACAATATTCTAGCAATAACAAAGTCTAATATATATAAAACCTAATAAAAAATTAAAAACTAACAATTTCATGCAAAACAAAGTCCAAATAATACAATTAATAATTAATAATTAAAATTACAATACTCTTGCAACTAAATAAAAAATATCTCAGAAGGAAGTATAACCGCTCATTATCGAGATTCGAAGAAGACTCGGTAACGATAACTAAATGTCACCATACCACATGTAGTGTTAGCGACAATATAGTTAGCTGCCAAGAGTCGAAACTACGCAAATCCATACTATCGTAGAACCAAAAAAAAACTTAAAACGGTATTACAAACCATTCATCATCGATATCTACTATATATATAAAAGAGGAAACAATTGGAGAGCTCCAATTGGTTCCTCAATTTATGGAAAAAAAAAATTGGCAATTCAATGAAAAAAAAAGTGGGTTCCTCTTTTTAGGGTCTTTTTATTTTCCATTCCTCATTTCACAATTGGTACACATTTTCACATGTTAAAATGTACATACATTCATATTCATATATTAAAAATTAAAATATACATATATTAAATGAAAAGAAATCGATACACGCTATACATATGTTAAATAAATTTTAAAAAAAATTATAAATTAAATAATTACAAAAAAATCAATAAAAACTTATATTCCAACCAGTAGGAATCGACCTAAAATGTCATTCCATAGAAAAAAATCTTGCAAAATAAAATATCAAAATTATAACCATAATCATAATCACAAACTTAATGAAAAAAATTAGTAGAAAATTAATATCTAGAGAACTCGACTGACAAAAAAATAAAATAATAAAAGCAATAAGATGAAAATCATACTTGATTTACAAGACTGCAAATATCCTATCATTTAACAATTACAATATGGTAAAGTATTTTATATTTTATATCATAAAAAGTAACAGAATTACAATTATGAACATCATCTTATATCATACATAAATTTCACAATTTTATTAAAATAAAATCAAAAAATTATTAGATATGATATTCGCTAATTTTTATAAAATAATTAATCATCAAATTTACGATGCATGTAACAAAATTGAATAGAATTTTTTTTAAAAAAATCACATAAACGAATTCAAAGTGAAAGAACACATAAAATAAAATAAAACAAGGACAAAGATTCAGCATATACCCGCATAAGTTCATCATTATAAATGCATAAACGAATTCCATGACATCATAATTTCTTTGAAAGAAATCAAAATAGTATAGTTGATATAGTATAGAGTATATATTAGATGAAGAAAATATAGAGTCCAAAACAAAAGATCACTGGAAATATAAAAGACCGACATGAAATATTTGAGATATAGAGAAAGATATATGTGTGTAGCAATTACTAACAAGGCAACTGGGGTTAAAGTGTTGAACTCATGGAAGTTTTAATTGGGACTGTAAAACGAAATGGATTTGCAAAGTTGCATGACACATTGCACAGTTGCATGACACACATTAAACGAGTCATATATAAATGAATTTATTGAGAAATGAGAGGATATTTATGGAGCTTAGGTCTATATCTGAATAGCCCACCGATGGAGCTTAGGTCTATAATCCGAGAGGATATTTATGGGGTGGCATTGCCCCGGTTTATTTCAGTTTAATTTCGGGTTTACCCACCTATTGTACCAAAAAAAATTGAGAAATGAGAGTTTTTATATGTTATACAAATTGGCTGATTGTATATAGTCGGTCCAATGCATGTATAGGTAATTTAAACGGGTCATGTATTCAAGTGTCAATATAACTGGGTTAATTGTTTTATTATTGTATAATTACTCTATTAAAATTGTATCCATTTTCATTTTAATTATGTTTGTTGTCGTAAATTGTATTTAACATGTAAATTAATTTCATTATCACACTTTGTAACATACTTTATATGTTAGTGATTACGGAGTAGTAACTTAAATCATACGTATATCGAATATCTACTACAAGCTTATTTATATTACGTCATAGAATATTTAATCACGCTTCTTTATATGCTTTTGTATAGATAAGAGTGCATGTTATTATGACCCGTGCATTGTTTGCACGGGTTTAAAACTAGTAAAGTTAATTAAACTGGTTATGAAGAAATAATATATTGCTATATTATTGAACATTATAGCTATTGTTCTTTTATTTTTTTTTACAAAACAGGGTACCATGTGTAAAACGGAAAAATTTAGGGGTACCGTGTGCACACCATGTTCTCGCGCAAACTTAAACACTAATCAAACTTTACACGTCAACATAATTTAACGGATATTTTATATTTGGGTACGGAGCTCCAAAAAAATGTTCCCTTAAGGATATCATGTGCATAAACTAAAAAAACTGGGTACCGTGTGAAAAATGAAAAAGTTCGAGGGTATCATGTGAATTATCCGTATATTTTATTCCCAAGGGGACTTTGGAGAGCTGTTATTGTATTCCCAAAGGAACTTGGAAAGATGCATTCATGTACTACAAATAGTGTTGGAGCTAGTGTCCTCCAGTTAGTGCAATAACATAAATAAATCTCTGTAGGTTCACAGGGTATACTTTGTATAATAATCAGTTGATTAACGTTTATCAATAACGGTTGGCTTGCTAGATAAGTTTGACGTTATTGTCATACAGATGGCGGTGATCAACTGGTCCCTAAAAGTCACACCTATAGGATGTGTTTGAGAGATGTGATTATTTGAGAAAATAATCATATTGATACCCTAATTATATGACTAAAAGGTTAGTCAGTGTATTTGACTAAAAGGTTAGTCAATGTGATGATGAGACAAAAGTTAGCTGAGACGAATTAACTGTAATTCGTAAAATTGAATATAAAAAGTTATATTTAATTATAGTATATAATGTAAGCTAATTAAATATAAACCGTTATAATTAATTGGCAAATTATAAATATACGGATATTTATAATTAATGATAGATTATAATGTCGGTCCATGTATAACGACAATTATAAGATATTACATTATATTGAAAGCTAAAATGACCGAAACACGGTATCCAGATACACTCGGGTTTTCGGGTCAATGGGTAGTTATTATGAGGAGATGGAATCTCCCCATATAAAAAGACCTACCAGCCGTGATTAGAAGAGGAGAAAAGTGGAAAAAGAACTTTGGCTTTTCTAACCTAATCCTATCTCACGAGCCTCCATCTCATCTAACATCACACAATCTGACAAAAGTTATCAGTAACTTTTGACATAAACACAAATCAAAAGTTAACAGTAATTTTTGATAACTTCTAGCAACACAAGGGTATTTCTCGGAGCATCTTGGGTGCAACGATTAGGAGGATATCTACTTTGATATCTCTGTTCTTTACGCCAATTGCTAGGACCGGAGGTTGATTACTAAATCTCTACTATTCTTATTGTTTTCGTTTATGACTAGCAATATCAAATTATTACTTTTCGTTATAATCCTATTATATTTGTATTGTGGTAATACCGATTTCCCACAAGTGGTATCAGAGCATAGGCCACGAAATTGTTTTAATTTGATTTCATAAACCGAAACTGTTTTCATCCGCTGTGTGTTTGACTCGATCGAGGACTTTAGTGTCTCGATCGAGCAGTTGTTTGTGAGATTTTGATCGATCGAGTACTTGCTTTCACTCGATCGAGCCGTTTTCTATGTAGTTTGATCGATCGAGTAAATGGTTTTGATCGACCGAGCAAATTTTCTAATAGGTTTGGTCGATCGAGTAATTTGGTATGATCGATCGAGCGGCTTTCTCTTTTTTTGGTCGATCGAGTGTTTTTTAATACTCGATCGTGGTCCCTGTTTGTCGACTAGGAAGAATTAATCGTATTTCCTTTCGTATTCGTTTTCATTTAGATTTATTTTGTTATTTTAATCTGTTAAAATAACATAGAATAGATTTGTAGATATTTTAATTTAATAAAGATTAGATTAAAATGAAAATGAAAATGATGTTGAATGAGTTTATCATATGAAAGGATATTAATTTTTCCCTATTTAGTCGATAAGGACCGTTTTGCTTGAAAAATTTGCCGAAAAATTTTTATGCTGAAAAATTTCTGTTTTTTTTGTGTTCAAGTTTTTGGCCTTTAATTGTACATCATTCGGATTTTGTATAATTAATGTGAAACGGTTCACATATGCTTAATATCTTACATTTTAAAGCAGTTTGAAATGTTTAGGATAGTTCATTTTATCAGTAAAATGAATCGAGATTGTAATTGATGTGGGTGATTACAGAATTACCACATAATTATAATCTATGTTAAATGGTGGTTTGGATAATAAAACATCGTAATAACTGTATTATGTCTTGTATGTTTTATTTTAGTTGATGCTTTTATATTGTTATTGGGAATGTTTGAATGAATTTTTAACGTTTTTTTTACAATCAGTTGTAACTTAGTGTGGCCTTAGTAGATTGTGTTACCGTAATGATGGTAACATAGTCTTGGATGTATTTTGAGATCTCGCATCTCCATTAATTTTAGTTTTGGGTTTTGAAATTAGTTTGTAATAAATAGGTTCTATGTAATTTTATTTGTTGTAATTTCAAAGAAGACTAAAGATGGAGATTGGAGCTCACTCCCACTGCATGGACCAAGAAGGGTGATAAAGTCAAGCTTCGAGGGTCCAATCTGTTGGATTCCGAGTTGTATTGTATTCTTTTTGGTAGGATAGGCCACACTAGGACATGTTTTTCTTTTACGTTTTTCATTCTCGTTTACTTTCCATCACATGATAGATATAATTGCATCATATTCCGCCTAAACCAAACCACCTAATAAAATGCATGTAAAATGATTCATATAGGTTGAATATTTTAATCATTGACATACAGATGTCACTCGCTTTTAGGGCCATCACCTTAGTTAAATCATTCTCGAGTTGCTAGACATTCGTTCACTTAAAATGAATTTAAGTTAAGATGATGGGACCTTCCCCTATAAATTAAAATTGAGACTAGTCTTTATAGGGAAAACTACTATGAGCCCCTTCTTCGTCGGAAGTCATAATATGACCCCTTCTACGTTTGGTAAGTAGTGAGTGTTGACCTATTTTATCTCAACATTATAGTACGAGTAATATCTCGTGATTATGATGGACTATAGATAGAATTTACAGAAATTTATCGACCATGAATTCTAAAAGTAGAATTAGCCAAGAGGTTGGCTTATCAATTTACAGAAATTGAGTCTTGGGATCATTTATATAATTCTTGAGGAAGGTCAATTGTATAAATGCACGAGTCATCGAATTAAACAGTTTTTCATTAGACTCAAATTTAAAACGATGAAACTTATCATATTTATTTTCTTTTCCACAGTCAAATATTCAGATATAAACTGCTAATAACAAATGGCTGGCCATACTGATGACCCAATGCCAAGTGCCACGCTCGGACGTGCGTCCTGGCTTAAGCTTTTCATGGACACTATAAATCAGTCAACGCGACTGAAGAATAACGGGTCCAACTTTGCGGACTGGGAGGCGGCATTACGGAATGCTGCCATTGCTGACGGTAAGCTCGAGTACTTGACTAAGCCACTACCGCCAAACCCAGGCCCCAATGCAGAACTCACATGAAATCCCTTTGGCTATAATTTATTTCGTAATGGAGTCGGTGCGATAAATGAACGTACTCATCTTTCCAATGGAATCATTGCAAAGACGATTCCTGCCCACGGTGCAAATCAACTTTCACCACGCTCTCTACGAGTTCTCGAAAGACTCCGAGGATCGTTAGCGATGAGCATACCTGTCGCTTCTTTGAAGCGAAACTCCAGAGGGGCCAAGCAGTTAGCCCACACATTCTTGACATGATTGAGAATGTCGAGAAACTTGAGGCACTTGGTTGCAAAATCGATGAGAAGATCGTCATAGACCGCGTTCTTCATTCACTTCATGATGGTTTTGCCCTTTTCAGGGCAAATTACTATATGAATGATATGCAGAAGAGTCTTCATCAGCTCCACTCACTCCTTGTACAGACAGAGAGTGATCTAAAATTGAGTGGGAGTCTGAAACAGGACGTTCT
>JAIUZE010020224.1:0-12017 GCA_022085475.1 Heliosperma pusillum
GTGATCTGCATCATACAGAGTAGATGGATCAACAGGAATTGTCCACCCACGGTGGGTAAAAACATCTTTAGGCCACTCGAGGAGTAGTTACTGTAAATGCGTGGCCACGCTCGGAAAGAGATCTATGGTAGATTTTCCGGTCAGACAGTTACTCTCCCTATCGAGAAAACCACTCTAGATATTATCAATCGCAAGTGCGACCGGAAAGACACCTTGCCTTGAGTGGGAGATGTGATAAAGAGACAAGAGAATTGGTGACGCACACTTGTGTCAGACAAGTGGGAGATTGTTGGAGTAGGTGTCCTCCACAAATAGTGCGCCACATAATAAATCTTATTAAGGAATATAATTGGGATATTATTGACTATATATATGATTAGTCAGTTGATTAACGTAAATCAATAACGGTTGGTTAACTAGAGTTTGACGTTATTGTCGTTTGACGGCGGTGATCAACTGATCCCTTTCGGTCACACCTAAAGTATGAAATCCAAATAGTAACTAATTCTTTGTATACTATACAGTTAATTAGTACATTACCATATATTCGACAATGTAACGAATTTAATTATTAGAAATTGAGTTAAGAATCTCAAAGTCTTTAAACTTATTTTTCAATTATGCGATAATTGACTAATAAATTTATATCGTAGTTTATATACGATTAAATAAGCTTTAACTTAGTAATAATCGTTAAATTACTAAATTAGTTTGAGGTTTTGAATAGAGGTGAATTAGTTAATTATATTTAGCAGGATTTGTAAAATAAATTAACTGAAGCATTTTTGGGACCCATTATATTGATATAATTGGTAAAATACTTAAAATGTTAAGTACGATATTATTATTTAATTGAGTCATGTAATTGTGTTATATGATCAAATTTAACACTTAATTATACAAGATAATTAACCATATGATCAATAAGTATTTGTGAGACAAACATCAAAAATCAAAATGGACCAAACTAGGCCATTGTGGCCGGTTGGTATGTAGTTAGAATGGTGATGATTGTTGTTCTTATTTATACTCTTTAGTTACTACTTGAAAGTGACATAACAAGTAGTATACAATCATCACTTATACTACAACACTCCACTCAAATGCATGTGATAAAATTGAACAAAATAATAGTCCAATTTTGGACATTATGGTCCGGCCAAATGGCCTACATAATGAGCAATTTTGTTGTTCATTTTTAAGACTTGATTTTGTGCAATTTGTTTACTTCTCTCTAAAATTCCTCCTCTCACTAAATACTCTCATATACTAATATTTCCTAAGTATTACTAGTGTAGTAATATAGTCTAATATTAGTAGTATATCATCTATCTTATTATCTAGTTAATAATAAGGTCTTCTAGTTTGGAGATTTCTTGTGTTCATCCATATTTATAGCTCAAGAACAACAAGAAGGAGTTCTTGTTGTGCCCATATAATTTCCATATCAATGTGAGGAAATTTCTTCTTTTATATAAATGTCTTTATATTTGCATGCATGTTACATAGATCATTATAAACTAAATTAATAAGTAATTTAGTAAATAATTAGAGGAGTCTAATTAAGGTCTATGGACTTTCACTTGATCGCTTGGGTTTTAATTGGGGTGAATTGTTGGATCGTGTCGCTATGAGCCTGGTTGTGGAGGTGGTTGGTTTGCTGTGGGGGTTTTCTTCTTCATGAAAGGACTTTGTTGGAATGTTAGAGGATTAAATAACCCTCTTGCTCCGACTATTGCGAAGACTAAAGCTATTCTTTCCAGTTCTTACTATGATTTTCTGTTCTTATCTGAAACAAAATGTAATGTAGACTTAGTTGATTCTATCTTTCGTTCTTTGGGATTTTCTAGAAGCTTTGGTGTTGATGCTCGTGAAACTAAAGGAAGCCTCTGGTTTGGATTTAGGTTCGATGCTAATTTTGAGTGTATTTTCGCCTGTCAAAATTTCATTATCGTCAAAGTCATACAATGCAAAGATAGTTTTTGGTACTTGTGCCTTATCTATGGTGAACCAGTCACTCATAAACGAGAAGTTGTTTGGAATTCTCTTAGTCATTGGATTCACTCTTTTGAAAACCCTTTTCTTCTTTTGGGGGATTTTAACCAAGTGGATTACCAAGAAGACAAATGGGGAGGCAGTAAACGACGGATCACTGGTGCTTCACTATTTAATAAATGGAAGGCTGAACATTTTTTGATGGACATTCCATATAAGGGGCCAAGATTTACATGGTGTAATATGAGGGAAGATAATAGTGTAGTATTGGAACGGCTTGATATAGGTTACGGATCGTGGGATTGGAATGACATTTTTCCGAATTCGGGTATTACTCACCTCCCCATTCAAGTTTCGGACCATGCGCCTATTATTTTTGAAACGGACTTACTTATTTGTAATGGCAAAAGACCTTATAGAATGGAGGCTTGGAACCTGGATTATGATGAATGTATGTGCTTAGTTCGTGATGAATGGCCTTGTCCTGTCTCAGGCTCTGTTTCTGTCCGGATGATTCGTAAATTATCTAGAGCCAGAAACTGTATGCGTCTCTGGTCTATATCTAAGAGAAAAGAATGGAATAAGAAATGGAGTGACTTTGATGACACTTTGGTAAAAGGTTTGCATGAAAATGAGACTATGGGAGCGACTAGAGCTTTCACTACTGCCTATGTTAGTCAAGTGGAGTATGCTAAGGTTTCGGCTAAATATTGGAAACAACGTGCCAAGATTAAATGGAACTCTGAGGGTGATTGATAAGTGAATATTTGTATGGTTTTAACCCCTATTTTAGCTCGGTTTTGTATGTCATTTGTGCTTTGTTAACCCATTTTATGAGCTAATATCGTCTTCTAGGCGAATTCCCATATTCTAACCTGTTTTGTTGGGAAAGTGACGTTTCTACGCCCTTTTTCTATATTCCCGAGCATTTGCCTAGACCCCGACGATTTGAAGAAGCAAGCTTGACCAAGTGAAAGGCATTTCAAGAAGGTTCACTAACTCAAAAGAGAGAAGAAATAAAGACATTGTCGCAGTTGTCGGAAGATCAATCAATTAGGCGGAAGAACTCATCGCTTTACATCAAACCCTATCAACAAACCCGACTCAAGAGGTCAAGGGGGATGATGGAAGTCAAGTCAAAGCAAAGGGAGATGAAACATTAGTCAAAAGCTTCTAGATGACAACTTACCCGATCGGGTAAGTGTGTACCCGATCGGGTATCTATGCTGCTTCGAGCAAAATGCTTCAACTTCCTATTTTTTTGTCCTATATGTTCAATGCTCGACCCCTTCTCCACGAAACCCTAATGCTATATAAAGAGAGCTCCAGTTCCTCTTCTCAAGACAACTCATCTCAATCTCATATCATCTCACACACAACATCTTTTCTTTTCTTACATTTCTCTTTAGTTTAGAATTTCTAGTTTAGATCATTTTCTTCTTTTGTCTTTAGTTCTAAGTTTATTTCTGTCCATTTCACATCAAAACCTTAGTTTAGATCAATAAGAATTTCAATCTTTGTAATCTACTTTGTTGGGTTCAAGTGTTGTAATTCAAGGAACGATTATTCTATGCAAGGGATTTCTATTATTGTTATCACTTTCGTCGTTGATCGTCACCTAGGTATTTCTATTTTATCCTTTGTTTAAATGTCCTTAGTGTTTTCTATTTGATTTCTATTTTCTATTCATATTATCTTAGATTCATTTTTGTGTTGTTATAATCGTAATTTCATTTCTTAGATTGTCAATTAGCGTCGTTATTATCGTCTTATAAAGAGTCTTAAATTATTGTCAAAATCGAATAAGCATGTCTATCCTAGTTTTTATTATCACCATCATCTGAGATATAAACATTATCATGAGTGAGTAGTCACCTTTCTAGGGTGTAGGGTAGCCATGTTAGATTGATTAAAAGATGATAATTGGATAAAAGAAATTGTGTTTTTAAAACATTGTGTCTATGCATGTTTGGACTAAAACGATAGTTGACGATTCCTGATCAAAATCATTGACTAGTATGGAATTCTTTTCCAAGGTAGAGATACGAGAATTGAATAGACAAAGCATGACATGGTGGATTAAGACCTAGTAAATTGCCTAAAAGCCTGCTAGACCATCTGATCTATGATTGTAATGAACACAACATTCTTACGAACTCACAATGACTTATTTGCATATCCTAAATCCAATCTCATCAATATGTCAATCTACATGTGTGAACCTACTTCCCTAGATGCTTTTCATTATTGTTAATTCATCATTTACTTTATTGCTCTCATCTTCAATTGTTTTTATTTTGTTTTCATTTATGCTTTTTGTTAGTTTAGACATCATAATCCCAAAACCCAGAAACACGGTAAATAAAACCCAGTTGCGGGACATTCCACATTCTATAGGAAACACCATCTCCCTGAGGATTGACCCCTACTTCCCTAATTACATTAAAATGTTATTAGCCTAGTCTGGGTAAATTATCTTTGTATCGGGCTCGCGACAAGCACGATCAGTGATACTTGCTCCAAATACTTCTTTAATTGGGTTAAGGGTAGGGCGAGCAGGAATTATATTGCTGGGATTAAAATGGATAATGGGGAGTGGAACTTCGACTGTGAGGTTACTTAGAGATTATTCGTACAATCCTATTCTGGTCTTTTTAAGGAAGGAGCGAATGCGATCTCTTTTGATGAGTACTTCCCTTCAGTCAAAAGTTTGTTTAATGTCAATAAAAGGTTCCTTTCTCCGGATGACAGAGATTCTCTTGGTATCCGTTTCTCTGCTAAGGAGGTTCGTACAGCAGTGTTTCAACTGGGTCCGCTTAAATCTTTGGGACTTGATGGTATTCCTGTGCAATTGGCTTTCTGTTCTTCTGAAGGTTAATAATAAACAAGAGGCGTGTCTTTCCTTCTTGTGTACTATCTGGACTATTTGGGTAGTAAGGTGGAGAAAGGTATTTGATATTACCGAGTGTTCTCCAATTGGTGCTATCTTACTTTACCAAGAGTCGTTTAACCTGGCTCTTTCTGCTGAAGATAAAAAATCGGGGTCTATTGATTTCCAAACTCGTTTGGAGGAAGACATGTCTAACCTTAGCAGAGGAGTCTCCTACCCATTGATTCAGAGTTCTCTGAGTTGCTCTCGGCCTGATATTTATCTAGATGCTGCGTGGTCTAAGGTGCTTGCTGCTGGGTTTGGTGGGTGTATCATGTTTGGTAATAATGTTGTATCGGAATTTTGTATCAAAGGACGTGCTGAGAATGCCGAGCAAGCAGAAGCATTGGCAATTAGGGAGGCATTGAAGTGGGCGTTGTCTCATAACATCCTTCATATTAATATTTTCTCTGATTGTCTGCAGGTTCTTGCTCAGGTCCTGAAGTTTTCCCAACTTAAGCACTGGACTAGGAATACGATTGATGACATCATTGATCTTGCGGCTAAATTTCATTGTATTTCTTTTGCCTTCGTTCCTAGAATTTGTAATAAAGCCGCTCATAGACTAGCTAAGCGTGCTATTAAATTGTAAAACTCGTTAATCAAATTGTCAAAAAAAAAAAATTGTGCTATTGTGGTTTAATTGAGTGGTATGATACCCATATGTGGTGTGCAAGGATGTTTATTGACGGATTTGAGTCAATATTGCAAATGGGTTTGAGTTATTATCTTCCTTAATTTGAATCTTATGAATGTGATAGTGTACATGTGGGCTTTGGATATGAATATGGCATAACTTGTGTGTGAATTGAATTTGGGAAAGCCATGGTTGAGTCTCGTACAAAGAAGAGTTGTCATGGCTTCGTTAAGGGCGTGACATAGGAGGCAGAACCAGCACCCACCTTCGTCATGGGCGTGACATGCATGTCACGGGCGTGACGACCCGCAGTTCTTATGCACTGACCCCTTTTCGTATAATGGTTATATTTCCTTCGTTACTAGCTTGTTTTGGGCGTGTAACCTACCGTTGGAACCATAAGAAAATAAGCTATTACTACATTTGGAGTTATTTCATTTTCATGTCTATAACTCAAGTTATGACCGTTTAAAGTTGAACCTTGTTTTAGATGGTTTCCAAACATGTTGTTTTGAGTTAGGCTTTATGTTTCTTACTGATTATGCTTCTTAAACTTTGTCTAATGCTTATGTAACTTTAATTAGTTTTCTTGGATCTAGTGCATGCAAACAATAATAACAAATATAAGAAGAAAACAAATTTCCTCACATTGTAAATGACGCGAAATGGGAACAAAAGTAGAACTCTTTTCCTACTCTTGTTCTTGAGCTAAATGAATATGGGATGATATCCTTAAGTTTCAAGTGTAGAAACTCTCTTCTTGTGGCACCTAGACTATCCTAAATCTCCACATATATTATATACTAGATAATATATATGGAACCCTTAAATAATATTACTAATACAACTATTTCTACCCTTAGTAATATTGTGAATCATGTTAGTAATATGAGACTTTAGTTTATGTACAACTTCTTAAGTTTTCGTGTGTGAGAATATGAGACATGTAAGATGTTGGAGCCAGTGTCCTCCACAGTTAGTGCAATAACATAAATAAATCTCTGTAGGTTCACAGGGTATACTTTGTATAATAATCAGTTGATTAACGTTTATCAATAACGGTTGGCTTGCTAGATAAGTTTGATGTTATTGTCATACAGATGGCGGTGATCAACTGGTCCCTAAAAGTCACACCTATAGGATGTGTTTGAGAGATGTGATTATTTGAGAGAATAATCATATTGATGCCCTAATATATGACTAAAAGGTTAGTCAGTGTATTTGACTAAAAGGTTAGTCAATGTGATGATGAGACGATTATTTAATAACGATTAAATAAAGTTAGCTGAGACGAATTAACTGTAATTCGTAAATTGGATATATAATGTAAGCTAATTAAACATAAACCGTTATAATTAATTGGCAAATTATAAATATACAGATATTTATAATTAATGATGTATTATAATGTCGGTCCATGTAAAACGACGATTATAAGATATTACATTATATTCGAAGCTAAAATGACCAAAAACGAATGTATCCAGATACACTCGGTTTTTAGTCAATGGGTAGTTATTTTGAGGAGACCAAATCTCCTCATATAAAAACCCAAATGTGTCGTGAGAAAGAGAAAGGGGAATTGGAGTTTATAATTCTAAAACCTAATTCTATTCTCTAGGGAGCCTCCATCTAAACACCTCACAAAGACAAAAAGTTAACAGTAACTTTTGACAAAAATCACAAAACAAAAGTTAACAGTAACTTTAGTTCTCTTTCTAGCAAAGGAGAAGGGTATATCTCATACAATCTTGGGTGCAACGATTAGAAGGATATCTACTTTGATATCTCTGTTCTTTACGCCAATTGCTAGGACAGGAGGTTGATTTCTATATCTCTACTCTTATTAATGTTTTCGTTTATGACTAGCATTATCAAATTATTACTTTTCGTTATAATCCTATTATAATTGTTTTGTGGTAATACCGATTTCCCACATAAGAAACTTATCATATAAGAATAAGATGACAAGTGATTATAAGAGAAGAGACAAGTTCTCCTCTTATTGTCATGTGGGAGACGTCCAACAAGGATTGGAAGAGGTGAGCATGCTTCCTCTTTTTGTCTTACCCAAAACATAGAGTAGGCATAGGTAATTAGGCATAATGATTGTGATGTATGCATTAAAGCCAACAACAACCATCAACCTAATAAAGCTCTCACCAAAAACGGCCCTTCATGTAATATGGACTCCTTTAACTTTTGTAATTTGTCATTTGTCATATGTGTGACATGTGACATGATACATGTGATCTTGCTTATAAATGTACATTTAACTAATTTAAATGCAATCTTATAACAAATAAATTAAACTTAACATTTTAAGTAATAATTTATAATCACAATTCACATGTATATAAAATGGGTCATCTCATATTTGGTTAATATAATCTACAACTAATTTAAATTTTAATCATAATCCACCAAGGAAGCTTATCTCAAATGTTTCTTAAACATTAAGCATTCTTAGTAATATAACAATTAAATCACCAAATTGAATCTTATTTAATCATATTACAATAAGATATAATTCTCACTTATAATATAAACTTGTTCAATTTTAAGGGATTAATTAATCTGTATCGCTATACAATTAATTAACTTTCATGATTAGGGATCCGTCCTTTCGGTGTGACCTCAAGGGATCAACTGGTCACCACCGTCATACAAAAGTAACATCAAACTCCAGTAAGCCAATCGTTACCGATTAATTTGGACCAATTGAATATAATATTTATCATCCCTTTGTATTCTTGTTATTGTGATTTAATTAAGTGATCGCACTATTGTTGAGGACACTTACTCCAACAATCTCCCACTTGTTCGAAACAAGTAAGCGTCACCAATTCTCTTGTCCTATTACTATCTCCCACTCAATGCAAGGTGTCTTTCATGTCGTACTTGCATGTGATCATATCTTGAGTGGTTTCCTCGATCTGGAGAGTAACTGACTGACCGGAATTCTCTACCGTAGATACCTTCCGAGCGTGGTCATGCATTTCCAGTTCACTACTCCTCGAGTGGCCTTGACATAATAGTTAACCCTGACAAGGAGTTGGACAATTTCTATCGCACTATTCCCTTCGTGCACTCACAGTTCTTTATGACCCAATAATTGCCCATTCCTGCCTTTTTATAGAATCGCTTGGGGCAAAAATCAAAGTCAATCAGAAACTGTGTCTACTTGGGCGAACATTCTTTAGACTGAAGAATTGACTAAAAAAGAATACTATAGTAGCTCTCGACACGATCAGACTATATGAATTGCCAGAACTCTATAAGCGGTCACTGCCCGACAGAGTGTCCCATAAAGTCTGCCGATGTGATCGACTAGTCATCTCTTATGACCCTATGGCACTTGAACTTGCCATCAATCGCATCACACTCCAGTCACTTTTGAGACGTCACCACATACAAGCAACTAGGGACCAATGCTATATTAATCCAGTTCATTTTAATATGGTTCATAGTTGTCACTACAACCTATTTGGATATAACAAAGCACAAAATGAGTTTTTAGAAACTCTAACGATAAATGTGATTATCATATATGAAAAATCAACACAATGTTATTGCTTCATATCCTATAATCTAAAGTATACAAGTTCCATGATACTACATGGCTATCTTGTCCAAATGCAATACAATCTTGAGTAGGTTATATACCATGTATCCATTTATTCCAACCTCATGAATTGTTTTTTCCTTCCATTCAACGTTATTCCTAATAACATGAATTTATCTACGTACATGTCTAGATCTCTATCTAGTGTTGGGCTCTTTAACTTGAAAGATGCTCCCACATTTTTTATCATTATAACTATGTGATAAGTATCTTGGTGAAAGGATCTACTATTAGTTCCTTATATGCCACCTTATCATAATGTACTAAGACTCCATTTGTAGAATTCTCAATGAATGACTCTTCAATCATGATTTTCGATTATTCGCTCTAAATTTATCATAACAATGTTAGCCTAGGATTTCGACAAAGCCTTATAAGTTTGAAAACTCCGGTTTGTGTAGCCTTTGATACATAACAAGGTTATCTCTACCAAACACAAGAATTAACTCATAGTTCTCCTCGAAAAACACATGAATATTCTTAAAGGCTATCCAAAACCTCTCATATGGATTGATTTGGTATTAATTTGTCATGCTCCAAGCATACAACTCATCAAGGTAGGTGCATATCATGGCACCTAGACTATTCCCAGTCTCTACATATATTATATACTAGATCATATATATGGAACCCTGAAATAATATTACTAATACAACTATTACTACACTTAGTAATATTGTGAATCATGTTAGTAATATGATACTTTAGTTTTCTTGTGTGAGAATATGAGATATGTAAGATACTTATCATATAAGAATAAGATGACAAGTGATTATAAGAGAAGAGACAATTTCACCTCTTATTGTCATGTGGGAGCCGTCCGACAAGGCTTGGGAGAGGTGAGCATGCTTCCTCTTTTTGTCTTACCCAAAACATAGAGTAGGCATAGGTAATTAGGCATAATGATTGTGTTGTATGCATTAAAGCCAACAACAACCATCACCCTAATAAAGCTCTCACCAAAAACGGCCCCTCATGTAATATGGACTCCTTTAACTTTTGTAATTTGTCATTTGTCATATGTGTGACATGTGACATGATACACGTAATCTTCGTCGGAAGTCATAATATGACCCCTTCTACGTTGGGTAAGTAGTGAGTGTTGACCTATTTTATCTTAACATTATAGTACGAGTAATATCTCGAGATTATGATGGACTAAAGATAGAATTTACAGAAATTTATCGACCAAGAATTCTAAAAGTAGAATTAGCCAAGAGGTTGGCTTATCAATTTACAGTAATTGAGTCTTGGGATCATTTATATAATTCTTGAGGGAGGTCAATTGTATAAATGCACGAGTCATCGAATTAAACTGTTTTTCATTAGACTCAAATTTTAAAACGATGAAACTTATCATATTTATTTTCTTTTTCCACAGTCATATATTCAGATATAACTGCTAATAATAAATGGCTGGCCATACTGATGACCCAATGCCAAGTGCCACGCTCGGACGTGAGTCCTGGCTTAAGATGTTCATGGACACTATGAATCAGTCAACGCGACTGAAGAATAACGGGTCCAACTTTGCGGACTGGGAGGCGGCATTACGGAATGCTGCCATTGCTGACGGTAAGCTCAAGTACTTGACTGAGCCTTTACCGCCAAACCCAGGCCCCAATGCAGGAGCAAATGAATCACTTGCTTATAGTGATTTCGTAATGGAGGCGGGTGCGATAAAGAACGTACTCATCTTTTCAATGGAATCAAATTTGCAAAGGCGATTCATTGCCCAAGGTGCAAACAAGATTGTCACCACGCTCTCTAACGAGTTCTCGAAAGCTCCGAGGATCGTTAGCTATGAGCATACCTGTCGCTTTCTTGTTGAAGCGAAACTCCAGAATGGCCAAGCGGTTAGCCCACACATTCTTGAGATGATTGAGAATGTCGAGAAACTGGAGGCACTTGGTTGCAAAATCGATGAGAAAATCGTCATAGACCGCGTTCTTCATTCACTTCATGATGGTTTTGCCCTTTTCAGGGCAAATTCCTATATGAATGATATGCAGAAGAGTCTTCATCAGCTCCACTCACTCCTTGTACAGACAGAGAGTGATCTGAAATTGAGTGGGAGTCTGAAACAGGACGTTCTCATGATTGGCAACAAGGGAAATGGTAAGGGCAAGGCTAAGGCTAACCTAGCTGTAGGGAAGCCGAAATTCAAAAAGCCAGGGCAAGGCAAGAGTGGGCCTGGTGAGTCTCGCGGTAGCTCACAAGGCAAGACAAAGAGCGATGAAGGTAACGTGGAGTGCCACCATTGCCACAAGCTTGGGCATTGGAGGAGGAACTGCCTCGTGTACCGAGAGGACATTAAAGCAGGCCGCGTCTCGCCTGTTGGTATGTCTTCTTCTTTTATTCATATGATTGAGATCAACCATGCAAGTTTCGGAACTTGGGTACTAGATACTGGTTGTGGTTCTCATCTGTGCAATCATTTGCAGGGCCTAAGAAACATCACAACTCTCGCAAGGGGTGATGTGGACCTGCGAGTGGGGAATGAAGCAAGAGTAGCTGCCGTTTCAGTGGGAACATATGTAATCCAACTCCTGAGTGGATTTGAGTTATTTCTGAATAACTGTTACTATGTACCCAGTTTATCTAAAAACATTATTTCAGTTTCCGTACTTGATCAGGACGGCTTTTCGTTTGTAATAAAGGATAATAGCTGTATTTTCTCTTTAAACGAAATGATTTATGGTAAAGCAGTTTCCATGAATGGGATTTATGTTTTAGATCAAACCACAGATATATTGCATGTGAGTAGTAAGAAAGCAAAGGTTGGTGACAAAGATCTAACCTATTTATGGCATTGTCGTATGAGACACATA
>JAIUZE010020225.1:0-24464 GCA_022085475.1 Heliosperma pusillum
ACATAAAATCAACATATTCATTACATGTTATTTTAATAAAACTTCTAACATGTGAATTATTAAATATTACGTAAAACCCCGCTTGACTTAAATGATATCCAATTAAAATACGATCTCGTCTTATAATTTCTAACATGTGAGAAATAATAATTTTATGAAAAACCTTTTTAATTAAATATTTTACTTATTAATATTTCCCACTTGCTAAATATTACAAAACACGATAAAAAATGACGATAACTCAAAAACCGTCACAAGTCCCAAAGTGGGACCCACGGGCTGAGTTGGGCCGGACCCACATGGGCCTGATTTGGGCCTTACGGCCTGATTTGGGCTAAAGTGGCTGTTTTGACAATTTTAGTAAAAAACCGTTTCTAATTAATTCCCGCATGCTTATCATAATTAAAACCCGTCAACACAACAACATAACAATCAAACATCGACACAACCCAAAGACCAAAACCCGGACCCACCAATGACCAACCCAGACCGGCTGGACCGGCCTGGACCGGTCTGACCAGCCGGAACCGGCCGGTTCAGCCACCACCATAACCGGCCACTTCAATGGCCACCACAACAACCACCCCAACTTAATCCTAACATCATTTTAATTAACAACATCCGTTTTTAACATCCAATTCAACCATCATGCATACAAAAATCATGATTATAATTAAATCATACTAACATGTTTAAAACACTAACATATTAAAAATTCCATACAACATATAAATCATACTACTTAACATGTTACTACTAAAAATCATTAGTAACCATAATATGAACTAAAACCTAAGAAACTAAGGCTATGTGACATTATATCGTCGAGTAACTCGGAATCGTTACCTTAGCTTAGCTAAAATCAAGTAGCACCAAAATAATAAGAACCAAGAAAATAAGAAACCCTCCTACTAATCTTCACCCAAAATATACGAGTCTCCAAACTCGTCTTCAAAATCTTCCCCTATAAGAAATAACAAAGAAAACCTTATTAGAATAAAAATATGATTTTCCATAATTAAAGTGTTGAAAACGATTTTTACGGAATTGAAAATAAACCGTACTAGAAGATGGGGAGCGAAGAGGAGATCCTAGAAATATAAGTTAGGACGGATTTAATTAAGAAATGAAGGTTTTATGAAGGTTTTGCTCAAGACCGATGAAGAACGGATGAAGAACGCGAAGAACGCTCAAGAACGATTAAAGAAAGTGATATTTTGATCTTAATTTGATTTGTTGAAAAATGAAAAGTTGTTTGTGAGTAGGAATGAGTGTGTGAGCCGTGAGTTTATAGAGCAAAATAGTGAGTTGGGTTTGAAATTGTTGTTATGGAATTGACCCGGTATAATAATTATATTACCGTAATTAATTAGATATTAAGTTAATTGAATTAAATATCAAGATATTATGTTATTATAATGAAAAGAAATAAAATATCAAGGCTAAGAGAGGAAGAAAAAACCGTGTGGTATGGGTGATATCGGGTCAGTTTTGTAAACGATTTGCGTAATTTTCGTTAACTGATCGATAAAGTAAATAAATATCTAGATATTATTATTAGTTTAATCAAAAGAATTAAACTATCTCATGTGAGTGGAAAACGATGACATGGGCGCGTGACTCATGCCAAAGTCGAGTTTCGATTTTGTTGCGCGCATTACGATGCTTCGGAAATAGTTAAATGACGTTTGGTTAAAAACCGTAAACGTTATTCTTTAAATTCCGAATAAATTCAAAATAATTATATTAAATTATGATAAATCTTAATAAATCTAAATAAAAATAAATCAAAAATATTATTTTTTTAAATAAAATTTCGGTCTTCAACTTATGAGGCGAGTCGGGAAAAAGTCAACGGGAGTCAAAGTTGACTGAAAAGTCGAGAAAAGTCGAAGATGACTTAAAAGTCAAGAAAAGTTTAGGACGACTTAAAAGTCAAGAAAAGTCAATGACGACTTTTAAAAAGTCAGGAAAAGTCAAAGACGACTTAAAAGTCAAGAAAAGTCAAAGATGACTAAAAACGGTCTTTTCATGAAATCTCTCAAAAATTCCAAATACGAACGCGGAATTTCAAAATAAGACTCGGAACAAAAATTCCTATTTTAAAAACTTAAGTTCTACTGAAAAGTGTTAGTAAATATTTTTACTAGAAAAATCGGGTATATTTCGGGTTGTTACATTATCCCTAATCACCTTTTTTTTTCAGTCTTCGCGTGCACATGTTCTACTAGGGATGAGCAAAAACGTATTAAAACACCACATTTTACTAACCGGATACGACGCGGTTAAAATGTATACGAAACTGTATACCCTGTATAACCGGATATATAACTTCGCTTATCCGGTTCGTGTTTTATTTAATATAAATAAAAAAATAAACCAAAAAACTATGAAATATACTGTAACACTTCTTTTTCCCGCGTTTTTGGCTTATACGAAACAATATACGTACCTCGAGAATTCAGAATTTAGTGAAATGAAAGGACTTAAAAGAGAAAAGAATTTGGGGTGATTTGTGTCATTGTGAGCTTAAGTGATTAGGTTATATTAATTTATTTTTTGGAATTAAACTTGGGAAAAAACCATATACCCAATTTTGCTTTTGCCCGACCCGGATACGATACCATTTTTAAAAAATCGTATCGTATATGGAAATTCGTATAGTTAAAACCGTATCTCATATATTCGTATACTAAAACTGTAACACCCGCAAATGTACCCTATTTTTATATTAAAAATATTATACGGATACTTTTCAGCGAAATTTAGTTTTAGTTTAGAATTAAATTTCCCGTGTCTAATTTAGAATTTCCGAATTCGTTTTCGGACTTTACGCGAGATTTCGAGTAAGTTACGTCTTAAGACGTTATGAGCTTTTTCCATGAAAATTTCCACTTACTCCTTATGCTTCCCCTTAACCCTAACTCACCCTCATTCAACCTTCTCCTTCTTCCTCACCAAGTAACCATCAAAACCCTAACCTCTATAATTGATCGATTTTAAAATCATCGCTACTTCTTCGTTTCTCGCTCAAATTCACTCAAATTCGTCTTATTCTTTCCCTCTCATCGTCCTCTATCTTAATTGGTAATAAAATTACCGTCTTTCTCGCTTTTCAATTTATCTGTCTTTCTCAAAGGTGAATTATATTCATCTTTTATTATCTAATTGTAGGTGGTGACGTCCAAGACCCCGACAAAGACTACTTCTTGATAGAAGAGGACATCGACGCGGATTGAAGACGCAAAAAGGTAACGGTGAAGGGTTACTCGATATCATTTACGTGTTTTAATGTGTTTTCTATGTTAATAATCGTATTTAGAATAGGATTAGTAATCATAGGAATTGTGTTGTTGATGATAGTTGTTGTTAGTTGATAATTGTTAATGAGTATTGATGATTGATGATGATA
The DNA here is from genome assembly GCA_022085475.1 of Heliosperma pusillum. Taxonomy (NCBI): domain Eukaryota; kingdom Viridiplantae; phylum Streptophyta; class Magnoliopsida; order Caryophyllales; family Caryophyllaceae; genus Heliosperma; species Heliosperma pusillum. The sequence goes on from JAIUZE010020225.1 coordinate 3,413, forward strand.
GTTGGTGTTAATTGTTGATAGTTGTTAATGAAAATGATGATTCTGGTGAAGTATGAAGAATCACGGGTGAAATTGGTCCCAGCCGGCCGACCGACTGCCGGTCAGCTGACCGCCTGGCGCTACGGCTGTAAAATTTTGAAGATTTTAGTATTATGTTGGTCCCAGCCGGGTAGCCGGCTGCCGGTCCCCCTGACCGGCTGGGACTCCCCTGTATTTTCACTTGTTTTCTATGTAGGCTGAAGCGCCAGCCGGGTAGCCGGCGGGCACCCCCTGAAGCTTTTCTTCGTTTCTTTCTTATGTTTTCATTTATATTAATTCCGATGGTTCGTTTATCGTATAAATTGACGTAATGACTTTAAATATTAAGGTTTCGAATTTATGATATTCCATTCGCTTGTATCGCATGTTTTGTGACGGTTTTTGATATGACCCACTTTGAGTCGGTTTTACACATGTTATTGGTTTGAGCACTAGTTGGTATGTGCTTTGTACTCTCATTCCATTGGCTACCTCCACGTTCGTAAGGCTGGAATGTCGGAACGGGGAGTGTATCCTTACTACTTAATTGCATGTGTTAGTGGGCATATGACGACGTTGTTGGGAGGCGAACGCTTTGCGTTGATCGACCCGGCCGTCAAATGTTGTATACTTGCAAGGTGGTGTCATTGCATGTAGCGTACCGCTTGTTATGAGGCTTGTGCTCTTTTCCGCCTATTTCGTGAAGGTTAACCGAATTTGGGGTACTCGGCGTCTATGATTGACCGAGTCTTGGATGCGAAATGTTTATCGCATGTCCAATCGGAAAATGTTATTCCGAGAATCTGGCCAAGTTTAGACTAGGAGCGTATTATGATCGTCGTCCTACCAGGAGGAAATTAGTCTACATATATGAAATGAATTGAATCGTGTATGCGTTCAGGGCAATGTTTTATCCCGTGGATGCCTTTTAATCATACTTGCATGTACACGGTGCTAGTGCGTGTCATTTACCGTGAGAGATGTCGTTAACGTATTGTACGTTTGAATGGATGATTATATGATTGATTACTTGTGATTGTTGGATGACTTGGCGTGGTTTGTTTGTTGAGTCTCAATCTTATCAAACTTATGCCGCTAACGGTGAAATGCAGGCCCTAGTGAGAGTGTATGGTTGCCTAAGAGTGTCATCCCCGAGTCTTTCTATAATATGATGGTTACGGATTTGTACTTCATATGCTCTTATCTTTATATATTGAATTACCTATTTATCCTTCTCGTACTTCACATGTATAATTATATATATGCATGCTTCTACTTTTGTATTTCCGTTTATGTACGTTTATTGTGATATGGCTAGAAGAACCCGGAGTTACTCCCCACTGACTGTGACGTTCATGTTTTTCATGGATGAACATGTTGTTTGCTTGGATGGCTTTTTGCTTGTGGTATTTTGGGTTCGGGTGTGAGCTAGCGGGCGTTGGCCTGGATGAATCACCTCTAGACGTTGTTTTGCTAGTTTGTTAATAACTTTGATATTTGATACATTTTGAGAGACTACGTCTCTTGTAGTATATTATACTTTGGTTTGTAATTATTGACATTCCTCGTACTTTAATTGCATGTAAAAAAGTTTTAAAAATACCGTATCTTCCGCTATATAAATCACATGCTTGTTATGTTTTATTTCCGCATTCGTGAGGGTTGTCACAGTTGGTATCAGAGCTTTTAACGCTCCCGACGCACACACGTGAACCCTAAACTTAAACTTCTTGAACTTGAAATAATAAATGAGAGATGGGTAGAAGTTAAGGATTTTACTTGGTAGATTATTTGTTTATGCTAAGTGTTAGGATTAACTTGTTTTGTTTTTGGTTCTTAAGAAGATGGTTAGACCTCAAGTAGTAGAGAACGTTATGCTAGAAGCTCTTACGCAAGTGTTGAAGAATCAACAAGATGCGGCTATTGCTCAAGCCAACCAAGCCCCTCTCGTAGAGAAGATAACCATCAACGAGGCTACGCTTGGGTGGCTAGTCAAATAGCTAGAAGCAAGATTATACCTTATGGTGGAGAGCCGGACCCTACCGAGCTATCAGAATGGTTCCGAGAAATGGAGAAGCAATTTGATTTATACCAAGTCCGTGAAGAGGACAAGGTGAGGATTGCCAAGCATTTCCTTGTAAGGGAAGCCGATAATTGGTAGGCGATTACTAGTGCCACCGCTACACTTGAAGACGATTTCAATTGGGCTTGTTTCAAAGCTCTAGTTGAAGGTCGATTTTATCCTAAGGAGCTCAAGCAACAAAGGCTCAAGGAATTTATTGACTTCAAGCAAGGTGACTTGTCGGCACAAGACTTCACCACGGAGTTCAACAAGCTTGCTCACTTTGCTCCGAGGCTTATCAAAGATGACGAGGACCGAGCCTTCTACTGCCGTAACAAGCTGAGTACTTTACTTCAAAGCAAGGTGAGGAGAAATACCACTTATTTTGGGGAGTTATATGATGATGCTCTATGGGCCGAAAACTCAATGAAAGCCATCAAGGATGAAGCTATGATGAAGAATCCCTCTCCTTCTTTCACTCCTAGGCCTAATTTGTATGGGAAGAAGCCGTTTACTCCGTCTTCCTCCAACTCTTATGCCAACAAGAGGAGATTCAATCCTTCTCCAAATGCAAGTGCAAGAGCTCCCGCTCCTTTCATTCCCCGAGCTACTTCTAACGTGGCTCATAGGCCATATGCTCCTCCTCAAGCTCAAGGTCGCTTATGTAACCGTTATAGACAATCACACCACCCCGGTGTAGCATGTTACAACCGACCTTATATTTGCTTCTTTTGCCAAAAGAGTGGTCACCGTTATGATGATTGCCCCGATCGTAAGTTGCCCCCTCCAATTGCCAAACCTAAGGGTTCTATCTTCGTTCTGAGCCGAGCCGAAGCCGACGCTAATCCGGAGATAATTACGGGTATGTTCTCAATCTTAGAGCAACCATGTCTTATTCTTTTTGATACCGGTGCTTCTATGTCTTTTGTGTCTTCGACTTATGCTAATAAATTATCTATCAAGCCTACATCTAGTGAGGATACTCCCATATCCTTACCATCCGGAGAAATTATCTCTTGTTCTACTCTTTACCCAAATGTTCCAATCTCTATTTCGGGTACTATCTTTCCCGCAAATCTCCTTAAGTTTCCTCTAGGAGAGTTCAATGTAATTCTAGGTATTGATTGGTTAGCGTTATACCATGCTAGGTTCGAGTGTCGAGATCAAAAGATATATTTAAAGAGTCCTTTAGGAGTTAGAATAACCTATAAGGGATCTCATCCCCGAAAGGGTGTGTCTTTGGTTTCCGCAATGAAATTGGTGAGTATGGTAAGAAAGGGTCACCAAGCATACTTGTGTATTATGACTTCTACAACTACCTCTTTGCCAAATATTGAAGATGTGCCTATAGTTCGTGAATTTGTGGATGTATTCCCTGAAGACTTGCCCGGGATTCCTCCCGAGCGTGATGTTGAGTTTTCTATTGATCTTGTACCTGGTTCCGGACCCATAGCCAAAGCTCCTTACCGTATGGCTCCAACCGAGTTGAAAGAGTTAAGGAAGCAACTTGATGATATGATTGATAAGGGTTTCATTCGAACCAAGTGCCTCTGTGACAACCCTCGCGAATGCGGAAATAAAACATACAAGCATGTGATTAATATAGCGGAAGATACGGTATTTTTAAAACCTTTTTACATGCAATTAGAAAAGTACGAGGAATGTCAATGATTACAAACCAAAGTATAATTTACTACAAAGAGACATGGTCTCTCAAAATGTTATCAAGTAGCAAAGTTATTAGCAAACTAGCTAAACAACGTCTAGAGATGATTCATCCAGGCCAACGCCCGCTAGCTCACACCCGTACCCAAAATACCACAAGCAAAAAGCCATCCAATCAAGCAACCTATTCATCCATGAAAAACATGAACGCCACAATCAGTGGGGAGTAACTCCGGGTTCTCCCAGCCATATCACAATAAACGTACATAAACGGAAGTACAAAAGTAGAAGTATGCATGTTTAAATATACATGTGAAGTACGAGAAGGATAAATAGGCAATTCAATATACAAAGATAAGAGCATGTGAAGTACAAATCCGTAACCATCATATTATAGAAAGACTCGGGGATGACACTCTTAGGCAACCATACACTCTCACTAGGGCTTGCATCTCACCGTTAGCGGCATAAGTTTGATAAGATTGAGACTCGACAAACAAACCATGCCAAGTCATCCAACGATCACAAGTAATCAATCATATAATCATCCATTCAAACGTACAATACGTTGACGACATCTCTCACGGTAAATGACACGCACTAGCACCGTGTACATGCAAGTATGATTAAAAGGCATCCACGGGATAAAACATTGCCCTGAACGCATACACGATTCAATACATTTCGTATATGTAGACTAATTTCCTCCCGGTAGAACGACGATCATAATACGGTCCTAGTCTAAATCTGGCCAGACTCTCGGAATCACATTTTCCGATTCGACATGCGATGACATTTCGCATCCAAGACTCGGTCAATCATAGACGCCGAGTACCCCAAATTCGGTCGACATTCACGAAAGAGGCGGAAAAGAGCACAAGCCTCATAACAAGCGGTACGCTACATGCAATGACACCACCTCGCAAGTATACAACATTTGACGGCCGGGTCGATCAACGCAAAGCGTTCGCCTCCCAACAACGTCGTCATATGCCCACTAACACATGCAATTAAACAATAAGGATACACTCCCCGTTCTGACATTCCAGCCTTACGAACGAAGAGGTAGCCAAGGGAATGAGAGTACAAAGCACATAGAAAATTAGTGCTCAAACCGTAACATGTGTAAAACCGACTCAAAGTGGGACATATCAAAAACCGTAACAAAACATGCGATACAAGCGAAAGGAATATCATATATTCGAAACATTAATATTTAAAGTCATTACGTAAATCTATACGATAAACGAACCATCGGAAATATTATAAATGAAAACATGTGAAAGAAATTGCAAAGGAAAGTCAGCGTGTGCCAGCCGGTCAGGTTGACCGGCTACCCGGCTGGCACCAATGTATCATTTGAAAACAAGTGAAAAAGCAGAGCGTCCCAGCCGGTCAAAGGGACCGGCTGCCGGCTACCCGGCTGGGACCAAAGTCATACGAGAAAAATAAGGGAAAACACAGGGGTGTCTCAGCCGGTCGGCTGACCGGCTGCCGGTTGGCCGGCTGAGACCAATATAATTCCAAACTTTTACGTTATACCAATTATTATCCAGCCACTCCCCAGCCGGTCGGCCGGCTGCGGTTGGCCGGCTGGGGTCCATTATGCACGAAAATCACAATTTTTCACTAAGGTTCATTATACAACATCATCTAACATCACAAATCATCCTTTTTCATTATCAATTATCAACTAACAACAACCATCATCAACAACACAATTCCTATGATTTCTAATCCTATTCTAAAATACGATTACTAACATAGAAAACACATTAAAACACGTAATGATATCGAGTAACCCTTCACCGTTACCTTTTCGCGTCTTCAATCCGCGTCGATGTCCTCTTCTATCAAGAAGTAGTCTTTGTCGGGGTCTGGGAGATCACCACCTACAATTTGATAATAAAAGATGAATATAATTCACCTTTGAGAAAGACGGATAAATTGAAAAGCGAGAAAGACGGTAATTTTATTACCAATTAAGATAGAGGACGATGAGAGGGAAAGAATAAGACGAACTTGAGTGAATTTGAGCGAGAAACGAAGGACTAGCGATGATTTTAAGATCGATCAATTATGGAGGTTAGGGTTTTGGTAGTTACTTGGTGAGGAAGAAGAAGATTGAATGTGAGGGTGAGTTAGGGTTAAGGGAGTATATGAAGGAGTAAGTGGAAAACATATGGGAAAAGCCCAAAAACGTCTTAAAACGTAACTTACTCAAAATCTCGCGTAAAGTCCAAATACGAACTCGGAAATTCTAAACTAGACACGGGAAATTTAATTCTAAACTAAAACTAAATTTCGCTGAAAAGTATCCGTATAATATTTTTACTATAAAAATAGGGTACATTTACGGGTGTTACAATCACCCCACCTTTTAAAAAGTTTCGCCCTCGAAACTTGAGCGAAAGAAACATACCTTAATCGAATAAGCTTGGATATTTAATACGCATAGAAGCTTCCGTCTCCCACGTCTCTTCTTCAACATTGACACATCTCCATAAGATTTTCACTAAAGGTACCACTTTATTTCTCAACTTCTTATCCTTGCGATCTAGGATGCGGATCGGCTTCTTTCAAAGGACAAATTCGGTTCTAGCTTGGGCATTTCAGCTTGAAAGACATGGCTTGGATCACTAACGTACTTTCTCAACTTGTAAGCAACGACACCAATCCTTTTCAAAATATCAAAGGGTCCAATGTATTTCGGGCTCCATTTACCCTTAACACCAAACCTTTTAACACCTTTCATCAGAGATACTTTCAAGAATACTTTATCACCAACTTCAAATTCTAACGGTCTTCTCCGGACATCGGCATAAGACTTTTGTCGCCTTGAGCGGCTTTCATTCTATCACGAATGACCTTCACATGATCAATGGTTTCAACAAGAACATCGGGACCTAAGTCACGGACATCACTTAGTTGATTCCAACATATAGGACTTCGACATTTTCTTCCATAAAGAGCTTCATAAGGAGCCATCTTGATCGAGGCATGATAACTATTGTCGTAAAAACCTCCACTAACGGTAGACTCTTTTCCCAACTAGATTGGAAGTCGAGTGCACAAGCCCTAAGCAAGTCTTCTAAAGTTTGAATAGTCCTCTCGGTCTGACCATCGGTAGCGGCATGAAATGCGGTACTCATCAACAATTTACTACCCATGGCTTCTTGTAAAGCCTTCCAAAATCTCGAACAAAACCTCGGATCTCGGTCGGATATAATCTCCTTGGGAACACCATGGTATCTAACAATCTCATCAACATAGGTTTTCGCTAGTCGATCTAAACTCCAAGTCTCTTTGATCGGAATGAATCTAGCACACTTGGTCAAACGATCAACAACAACCCAAACGACATCTTTACTTCCAACGGTCCTTGGCAAAGCCATGACAAAATCCATAGAGATAAATTCCCACTTCCATAGTGGAATATCCAAAGGTTGTAGCAATCAACCGGGCCTCTTGTGTTCGATTTTCACTTGTTGGCAAGTAAGACATCTTCCAACATATGACACAACATCGCCTTTCAAATTCGGCCACCAAAATTGTTGCTTCAAATCTTTATACATCTTATCACCTCCGGGGTGAATAGAATAAGGGGAAAGGTGAGCTTCATCAAGAACTCGCTTTCTCAAGTCAAGATCATTAGGAATAAACAAACGGCCATGGAATCGAAGGACACCTTTATCATCAAACTTGAAATCTTTAGCTTTTCCTTCTAGAAGTTTGGCTTGAATAGACTTGTAGGTAAGATCATCAACTTGGCTTTCGCGGATCTCACGGAGGAAAACAGGTTTGGCAGTCATAGCACCAACATAATCAAATCCACGCTCCACGAAATCCAACTTCAACTTTCGAAACTCGGCACAAAGATCATCGGGTAATACCCGCATAGCATTCAAGGAATGAGAAGATTTCTTACTAAGAGCATCGGCAACCACATTTGCCTTCCCTTCATGGTATAACAACTCAAAATCATAATCATTCACCAATTCCAACCATCTTCTTTGTCTCATATTCAACTCTTTTTGAGTAAATATGTACTTCAAACTTTTGTGATCGGTGAATATACGACAATGAACACCAATAAGGTAGTGTCTCCACACTTTCAAAGCATGAACAACGACGGCCAATTCCAAATCATGAGTAGGATAGTTCACTTCATTAACTCTCTACTGTCTCGAAGCATAAGCCATCACTTTCCTACTTTGCATAAGTACACAACCCAAACCCATCTTGGAAGCATCACAATAGACATCAAAGTCTACTCCATCTTCAGGTAAAGTCAACACCGGAGCAGTAGTCAACCTTTTCCTTAACTCTTGAAAAGCGGCTTCACAAGCTTCAGTCCATACGAACTTGGTTTCCTTCTTCAACAATTGGGTCATGGGTCTAGCAAGCTTGGAGAAATCCTTGACAAATCTACGGTAATAACCAGCTAAGCCAAGAAAACTTCGGACTTCTCTTACATCGGTCGGACTCTTCCAATCAACAACGGCTCAATTTTAGAAGGATCCACCATTACACCTTCTTTAGAAATTACATGCCCAAGAAAGGACACCTTAGGTAACCAAAATTCGCACTTGGAGAATTCGGCAAACCACTTCTGACGACGAAGAACACCCAAAATAGTCCTTAGATGAATAGCATGCTCTTCTTCGGTCTTGGAGAAAATAAGGATGTCGTCAATGAACACCACCACACACTTATCAAGGTACTCACTAAAAGTGCGGTTCATTTGGTCCATAAAAATAACGGGAGCATTTGTCAATCCAAATGACATCACCTTGAACTCAAAATGACCATACCTTGTACTAAAAGCGGTCTTCGGAATATCGGCATCACGAACATGAATTTGGTGATAACCGGATCTCAAATCGATCTTGGAAAAAGTAGAAGTACTCTTTAGTTGATCAAACAAATCTTCAATCCTCGGCAAAGGATACCTATTCTTGATTGTAATCCGGTTCAGCTCACGGTAATCAATACAAAGTCTTGACCAAACATCCCTTTTGGATAACCAATAAAGTATGACCAAACATCCCTTTTGGATAACCAATAAAGTATGTCTTGACCGATCGTGGGCCGAGCTTATCGTCAGGTCTCCATTTGACATAAGCCTCGCAGCGCCAAACCCGAATAAAGGACAAGTTAGGGACCGTTCCCTTCCATAATTCATATGGAGTCTTGTATACAGCTTTAGACGGACTTCGGTTAAGTATTAGAGCAGCTGACAATAGAGCATATCCCCATAATGAGTCAGGCACAACCGTGTGACTCATCATGGATCGAACCATATCAAGCAATGTTCGATTTCTCCGTTCGGACACACCATTCAATTGTGGTGTTCCAGGTGGAGTTAACTGTAGTACTACACCACAGTATTTAAGGTGTTGATCAAACTCATTCGAAAGATATTCGCCACCACGATCTGAACGTAATGCTTTAATCTTTCTATCCAGCTGGTTTTCAACCTTATTCTGGAATTCCTTGAACTTGTCAAAGGACTCACTTTTATGCTTCATTAAGTAGACATAACCATATCTACTCAAATCGTCTGTGAAAGTGATAAAATACCTATAGCCGTCTCTAGCGTTGATTGACATAGGTCCGCACACATCAGTATGTATGAGTCCTACTAGGTCAGCAGCGCGCATTCCAACACCTTTGAAGGAAATTCGAGTCATTTTGCCTATGAGACATGATTCACACGTGCCAAAAGATTCATAGTCAAATGTGTCCCATACGGCAATGCCATAGATAGGTTTGATCTTTGTCACCAACCTTTGCCTTCTTATTACTCACATGCATTATATCTGTGGTTTGATCTAAAACATATATTCCATTTGTGGAAACAGCTTTACCATAAATCATATCGTTTAAAGAAAAAATACAGCTATTATCCTTTATTAAAAACAAAAAACCGTCTTTATCAAGTACGGAAACAGAAATAATGTTTTTCGACAAACTGGGTACATAGTAACAATTATTCAGTAATAACTCAAAACCACTAGGGAGTTGGATTACATATGTTCCCACTGAAACGGCAGCAACTCTAGCTCCATTCCCCACTCGCAGGTCCACATCACCCTTTGTGAGAGTTGTGATGCTTCTTAGGCCCTGCAAATGATTACACAGATGAGAACCACAACCAATATCAAGTACCCAAGTTCCGAAACTTGCATGGTTAATCTCTATCATATGAATAAACGATGACGTACCAACAGGAGTGACGCGGCCTGATTTTACGTCTTCAGCATACACGGGACAGTTCCGCCTCCAATGCCCTGTCTTGTGGCAATGGTGGCACTCCGTGTTTTCCTTGCTCTTTGTCTTGCCTTGTGAGCTACCGCTAGTCTCACCAGGCCCACTCTTGACCTTTCCTGGCTTTTTAAACTTCGGTTTCCCTACAGCTAGGTCAGCCTGAGCCTTGCCCTTACCTTTACCCTTGTTGCCAATCATGAGAATGTCCTGCTTCAAGCTCCCACTCAATTTCAGATCACTCTCGGTCTGTACGAGAAGTGAGTAGAGCTGATGAAGACTTTTCTTCATATCATTCATATAGTAATTTGCCCTGAAAAGGGCAAAACCATCATGAAGTGAATGGAGCACACGATCAATAATGATCTTCTCATCGATTTTACAACCAAGAGCCTCCAGCTTCTCGACATTCTCGATCATAGCAAGAAGGTGTGGGCTAACCGCTTGGCCCTTCTGGAGTTTCGCTTCAAAGAAGCGACAGGTGTACTCATAGCTAACGATCCTCGGAGCTTTCGAGAACTCGTTAGAGAGAGTGGTGAAAATATTGTTTGCACCCTGGGCTATGAATCGCCTCTGCAAATTGGATTCCATTGCAAAGATGAGTACGTTCTTTAACGCACCCGCCTCCATAACGAAATCACTATAAGCAAGTGATTCATTGGCTCCTGCATTGGGGCCTGGGTTAGTCGGTAGTGGCTCAGTCAAGTACTTGAGCTTACCGTCAGCAATGGCAGCATTCCGTAATGCCGCCTCCCAGTCCGCAAAGTTGGACCCATCATTCTTCAGTCGCGTGGACTGATTCATGTTGTCCATAAACATCTTAAGCCAGGATTCACGTCCGAGCGTGGCACTTGGCATTGGGTCATCAGTATGGCCAGCCATTTTGTTATTTTAGCAGTTATATCTGTATATGTGACTGTGAATTAAGAAAATAAAAATGATAAGTATTCATCGTTTTAAATTTGAGTCTAATGAAAAACTGTTTAATGCGATGACTCGTGCATTTATACAATTGACCTCCCTCAAGAATTATATAAATGATCCCAAGACTTAATTTTTGTAAATTGATAAGCCAACCTCTTGGCTAATTCGACCTTTAGAATTATCGGTCGATAAATTTCTGTAAATTCTATCTTTTAGTCCATTATAATCCCGAGATATTACTCGAACTACAACGTTGAGGTAAAATAGGTCAACACTCACTACTTACTTAACGTAGAAAGGGTCATATTATGACTTCCGACGAAGAAGGGGTTCATAGTAGTTATCCCTATAAAGACTAATCTCAATTTTCATTTTAGAGGAAGATCCCATCATCTTAAATTTAATTCATTTTAAGTGAACAAAATTCTAGCATTTCGTGAATGATTTAGACTAAGGTGATGGCCCTATGAACGAGTGACATCTGTATGTCTATGATGAAAATTCAAACTATATGAATCATTTTTCATGCAATTTAGGTGGTTTGGTTTAGGCGGAATATGATGCAATTATTTAACATGTGAATGAAAAACAAAAGAACGAAAAATACGTAAACTATTACAACGGTCCTAGTGTGGCCTATCTACCAAAATGAACAGTAAATACAAGTTTGGAATCCATCCTAATGGACCCGAGAAGCTTGACTTTGTCTCATCTTGGTCCATGTAGCGGGAGTGAGCATTCGATCTCCATCTTTAGTCTTCTTAAATTACATTTTCAAAATTACAAAATAAACCTATTTACATTCTAATTCCAAAAACATAATTAAAAGAAATAAAAGGAGATTCGAGATCTCATAAATACATCCAAACCATGTTTCCATCATTACGAAAACATGATTAACTAAGGCCACACTAGGTATTACATTTTTCAACCAATTGCAAAAATACGTAAATAAAACCATTCATTCATTCATTCATTCGACAAAAATAAAATGCAAAGCATCAACTATATAAATTAATTCTACAAGACATAATTCATTAATTATGTTGATTAATTATCCAAACCACCATTATATACGATCAAAATTATGTGACAATTCCTTAATTGCCCACAACAATTTTAATCTTCCATAATCCATTTTTATTTTAAACCTTTTTAAAATAATCGGGTATCATTATTGTGGACCTTTTCACAATAACAAACAAACAAACAAACATTATCTTTATAATGCCCAAAAAAAAATAAAAATAAACAGTACCAGTTCACGTGAACAGTACCAGTCCCAAAATTTTTTTTTTCCTTTTTTTTCTCACGGTTTAATCTAAAACCGAAAAAAAAACATTAAAAATTTAAAAAAAATTACCTGCTGCTAACAGCAAAAAAAAAAGAGAAGAATTTTTTTTATTTTTTATTGTACAGTAGCAACACCAAAAATTGGAACGGTTTTAAGACGATTATGCTTATATTAACAAGATCGGTGCAAACAAACAATGCCTAATCGTTATTAAACATTGATACAAGTAGATGATTCAAATTAACCTTTTAATATGAACATCTAAAACAATTTATACCGAAAATATATAGCACAAAAATTGATGTTCATTAACATCCAATACAATTCCATTTACATTCTAATTTAATCCTTATTAAATTAAAATATCAACAAATTCATATATTATCATCTTTAACAGATTAAAACAATAATATGAATGAATCTTTAATGGAACCCAAAAAAAAAACATCATCACGGCAAAAAAAAATTAAAAAACCGTGAGTATCAATTTTTAAAAAAAATCCGAATTTTTTTTTTTTTTCATTCAATAATCATACAATTTTATATTCATGAAAATCACATAAATTAATTTCATAGCCCTAAGGCTCTGATACCACTTGTGGGAAATAACAGTTTACTTCCCCTATAAATTTAGGATTATAACAAAATTATAGAATATGAATTGCGAGTCATAAATATGAAAACGATATAAAATATAGAGAAAACGAATTAAACATTTGGTCCTAGCAAAAGGCCTAAGAACAGATATCAAAGCAGATATTCTCCTAATCGTCTCACCCAACATTGATCGAGAAATGCCCTTGTAATTGCTAGAAAAATTCGAGAGAAAAAGAGTCTGTATCTTTTGTGAGATGTGAAATTGATGATGAATAAAATTAGAGAGTTGGAATGAGTAAAAACTCCTCCATATACTCCCTAGGTCACGGCACACATAGGAGAAAAATAAGGGTTATTTTTCTCTTATTTTGTTACCATTTTGACCGAAATTCCAAAGAGTAATCTGGACTCTTTTTCGGTTAAATTCGCTTACATTTAATATAATGTTATACATATTATATTTGTCTAATATGTTGTCATACATTAATAAGGTCCATTACAACATTTTGCAGTGGATATATTAATATAACAATTATTATGACAATCGTATAATATATACTTCAATTATAAATATCGGTATATTTATAATCCGGCTAATTAAATATAACGATTTATGTTTAATTACGAATTAACATTTTAATTCGTTTAAGATCACATTATATACTACAACTAAATATAACATTTTATATTTAATTACGAATTACAGTTAATTCGTCTTAGCTAACATTATTTAATCGTTATTAAATAATTATATCATCATCACAGTGACTAACCTTTTAGTCAAAAACACCGACTAACCTTTTAGTCATTTAATAAGGCATCAATATGATTATTTTCTCAATCAATCACATCTCTCAATCACATCCTTTAGGTGTGACTTTTAGGGACCAGTTGATCACCGCCATCTGTAGACAATAACTCAAACTTATCTAGCAAGCCAACCGTTACGATAAACGTTAATAAAAACTGTTTACAATAAAGTAACCCTGTGAACCTAACAGAGATTTATTTATGTATTGCACTAACTGTAGAGAAACGTCGCCAACAAACTTGGTTGGCTAGAGCAATAGCCGCATCTTGGTGATTCTTCAACACTTGCGTAAGAGCTTCTAGCATAACGTTCTCTACTACTCGAGGTCTAACCATCTTCATAAGAAACAAAAACAAATTAAGTTAATCCTATCAATTAGCATAAACAAATAGACTACCAAGTAAAGTCCTTAACTTCTACCCATCTCTCATTTATTATTTCAAGGTCAAGTAGTTTAAGTTTAGGGTTCACATGTGTGCGTCGGGAGCGATAAAGCTCTGATACAAACTGTGACAACCCTCGCGGAATGCGCGGAATAAAACATAACAAGCATGTGTTATATAGCGAAAGTAAGGTATTTTTAAAACTTTTACATGCAAATAGAAAATACTGAGGATACGAGTGTCACATATTAAAACCCAAATACAAAATACGACAAAGACGTAGTCTCTCAAAATGTTCAAATAGCCAAAGTTATTAGCAAACTAGTAAACAAAGTCTAGAGTGATTCATCCAGGCCAACGCCCGCTGAGCTCAACCACCGAACCAAAATACCCAAACAAAAAGTCATCCAAGCAAGCAACCTGTTCATCCATGAAAAACATGAACGCCACAGTCAGTGGGGAGTAACTCCGGGTTCCTCAGCCATATCATATAAACGTACATAAACGGAAATACAAAAGTAGAAGCATGCATATATATAATTATACATGTGAAAGTACGAGAAAGATAAATAGGCAATTCAATATATAAAGATAAGAGCATATGAAGTACAAATCCGTAACCATCGTATTATAGAAAGACTCGGGAGATGACACTCTTAGGCAACCATACACTTCACTAGGGCTTGCATCTCACCGTTAGCGGCATAAGTTTGATAAGATTGAGACTCGACAAACAAACCATGCCAAGTCATCCAACGATCACAAGTAATCAATCATATAATCATCCATTCAAACGTACAATACGTTGACGACATCTCTCAAGGTAAATGACACGCACTAGCACCGTGTACATGCAAGTATGATTAAAAGGCATTCACGGGATAAATTATTGCCCTGAACGCATACACGATTCAATTCATTTCGTATATGTAGACTAATTTCCTCTCGGTAGGACGACGGTCATAATACGGTCCTAGTCTAAACCTGGCCAGACTCTCGGAATAACATTTTCCGATTCGACATGCGATAAACATTTCGCATCCAAGACTCGGTCAATCATAGACGCCGAGTACCCCAAATTCTGTCAACCTTCACGAAAGAGGCGGAAAAGAGCACATGCCTCATAACAAGCGGTACGCTACATGCAATGACACCACCTCGCAAGTATATAACATTTGACGGCCGGGTCGATCAACGCAATGCGTTCGCTTCCCAACAACGTCGTCATATGCCCACTAACACATGCAATTAAGCAGTAAGGATACACTTCCCGTTCCGACATTCCAGCCTTACGAACGTGGAGGTAGCCAAGGGAATGAGAGTACAAAGCACATACCAATTAGTGCTCAAACCAATAACATGTGTAAAACCGACTCATAGTGGGTCATATCAAAAACCGTCACAAAACATGCGATACAAGCGAAAGAAATATCATATATTCGAAACATTAATATTTAAAGTCATTACGTAAATCTATACGATAAACGAACCATCGAAAATATTATAAATGAAAACATGTCGATATCCTCTTCTATCAAGAAGTAGTCTTTGTTGGGGTCTTGCAGGTCATCACCTACAATTTGATAATAAAAGATGAATATAATTCACCTTTGAGAAAGGCGGATAATTTGAAAAGCGAGAAAGATGGTAATTTTATTACCAATTAAAATAGAGGACGATGAGAGGGAAAGAATAAGACGAACTCGAGTGAATTTGAGCGAGAAACGAAGGAGTAGCGATGATTTTAAGATCGATCAATTATGAAGGTTAGGGTTTTGGTAGTTACTTGGTGAGGAAGAAGAAGATTGAATGTGAGGGTGAGTTAGGGTTAAGGGAGTATATGAAGGAGTAAGTGGAAAACATATGGGAAAAGCCCAAAAACGTCTTAAGTTGTAACTTACTCAAAATCTCGCGTAAAGTCCAAATACGAACTCGGAAATTCTAAACTAAACACGGGAAATTTAATTCTAAACTAAAACTAAATTTCGCTGAAAAGTATCCGTATAATATTTTTACTATAAAAATAGGGTACATTTGCGGGTATTGCAGCCTCGCCTTAGGGTGCTCCCGTTCTTTTTGTTAAGAAAAAAGATGGTTCCACGAGGCTTTGTATTGATTACCGTGAGTTGAACCGGATTACAATCAAGAATAGGTATCCTTTACCGAGAATTGAAGATTTGTTTGATCAACTAAAACGTGCTTCTACTTTTTCCAAGATCGATTTGAGATCCGGTTATCACCAAATTCCTGTTCGTGATGCCGATATTCCGAAGACCGCTTTTAGTACAAGGTATGGTCACTTTGAGTTCAAGGTGATGCCATTTGAATTGACAAATGCTCCCGCTATTTTTATGGATCAAATGAACCGCACTTTTAGTGAGTACCTTGATAAGTGTGTGGTGGTGTTCATTGACGACATCCTTATTTTCTCCAAGACCGAAGAAGAGCATGTTATTCATCTAAGGATTATTTTGGGTGTTCTTCATCGTCAGAAGTGGTTTGACAAATTCTCCAAGTGCGAATTTTGGTTATCTAAGGTGTCCTTTCTTGGACATGTAATTTCTAAAGAAGGTGTAATGGTGGATCCTTCTAAAATTGGGGCCGTTGTTGATTGGAAGAGTCCGACCGATGTAAGAGAAGTCCGAATTTTTCTTGGTTTAGCTGGTTATTACCGTAGATTTGTCAAGGATTTCTCCAAGCTTGCTAGACCAATGACCCAATTGTTGAAGAAGGAAACCAAGTTCCTATGGAATGAAGCTTGTGAAGCCGTTTTTCAAGAGTTAAAGAAAAGGTTGACTACCGCCCCGGTGTTAACTTTACCTGAAGATGGTGTAGACTTTGATGTCTATTGTGATGATTCTAAGATGGGTTTGGGTTGTGTACTTATGTAAAGTAGGAAAGTGATGGCTTATGTTTCGAGACAGTTGAGTGTTCATGAAGTGAACTATCCTACTCATGATTTGGAATTGGTCGTCGTTGTTCATGCTTTGAAAGTGTGGAGACACTACCTTATTGGTGTTCATTGTCGTATATTCACCGATCACAAAAGTTTGAAGTACATATTTACTCAAAAAGAGTTGAATATGAGACAAAGAAGATGGTTGGAATTGGTGAATGATTATGATTTTGAGTTGTTATACCATGAAGGGAAGGCAAATGTGGTTGCCGATGCTCTTAGTAAGAAATCTTCTCATTCCTTGAATGCTATGTGGGTATTACCCGATGATCTTTGTGCCGAGTTTCGAAAGTTGAAGTTGGATTTTGTGGAGCGTGGATTTGATTATGTTGGTGCTATGACTGCCGAACCTGTTTTCCTCCGTGAGATCCGCGAAAACCAAGTTGATGATCCTACCTACAAGTCTATTCAAGCCAAACTTCTTGAAGGAAAAGCTAAAGACTTCAAGTTTGAGGACAAGGGTGTTCTTCGATTCCATGGCCGTTTGTTTGTTGCTAATGCTCTTGACTCTAGAAAGCGAGTTCTTGATGAAGCTCACATTTCCCCTTATTCTATTTACCCCGGAGGTGATAAGATGTATAAAGATTTGAAGCTGCAATTTTGGTTGCCGAATTTGAAAGACGATGTTGTGTCTTATGTTGGAAGATGTCTTACTTGCCAACAAGTGAAAATCGAACACAAGAGGCCCGGTGGATTGCTATAACCTTTGGATATTCCACTATGGAAGTGGAAATCTATTTCTATGGTTTTTGTCATGGCTTTGCCAAGGACCGTTGGAAGTAAAGATGTCGTTTGGGTTGTTGTTGATCGTTTGACCAAGTGTGCTAGATTCATTCCGATCAAAGAGACTTGGAGTTTAGATCGACTAGCGAAAGCCTATGTTGATGAGATTGTTAGATACCATGGTGTTCCCAAGGAGATTATATATCCGACCGAGATCCGAGGTTTTGTTCGAGATTTTGGAGATCTTACAAGAAGTCATGGGTAGTAAATTGTTGATGAGTACCGCATTCCATGCCGCTACCGATGGTCAGACCAAGAGGACTATTCAGACTTTAGAAGAATTGCTTAGGGCTTGTGCACTCGACTTCCAATCTAGTTGGGAAAAGAGTCTACCGTTAGTAGAGTTTTCTTACAACAATAGTTTTCATGCCTCGATCAAGATGGCTCCTTATGAAGCTCTTTATGGAAGAAAATGTCGAAGTCCTATATGTTGGAATCAATTGAGTGATGTTCGTGACTTAGGTCCCGATGTTCTTGTTGAAACTATTGATCATGTGAAGGTCATTCGTGATATAATGAAAGCCGCTCAAGACCGACAAAAGTCTTATGCCGATGTCCGAAGAAGACCGTTAGAATTTGAAGTTGGAGATAAAGTATTCTTGAAGGTATCCCCGATGAAGGGTGTTAAAAGGTTTGGTGTAAATGGTAAATTGAGCCCGAAATACATTGACCCCTTTGATATTGTGAAAAGGATTGGTGATGTTGCTTACAAGTTGGACTTGCCCCCGAATTTGGCTAAAGTTCGTGGTGTATTCCATGTTTCTCAATTGAGAAAGTACGTTAGTGATCCAAGCCATGTTTTTCAAGCTGAAATGCCCGAGCTAGAGCCGAATTTGTCCTTTGAAGAGAAGCCGATCCGCATCCTAGATCGCAAGGATAAGAAGTTGAGAAGTAAAGTGGTACCTTTAGTGAAAATCTTGTGGAGATGTATCAATGTTGAAGAAGAGACGTGGGAGACGGAAGCTTCTATGCGTATTAAATATCCAAGCTTATTCGATTAAGGTATCTTTCTTTCGTTCAAGTTTCGAGGGCGAAACTTTTTAAAAGGTGGGGTGATTGTAACACCCGCAAATGTACCCTATTTTTATAGTAAAAATATTATACGGATACTTTTCAGCGAAATTTAGTTTTAGTTTAGAATTAAATTTCCTGTGTCTAGTTTAGAATTTCCGAGTTCGTATTTGGACTTTACGCGAGATTTTGAGTAAGTTACGTCTTGAGACGTTTTTGGGCTTTTCCTATATGTTTTCCACTTACTCCTTCATATACTCCCTTAACCCTAACTCAGCCTCACATTCAATCTTCTTCTTCCTCACCAAGTAACTACCAAAACCCTAACCTCCATAATTGATCGATCTTAAAATCATCGCTACTCCTTCGTTTCTCGCTCAAATTCGATCAAGTTCGTCTTATTCTTTCCCTCTCATCGTCCTCTATCTTAATTGGTAATAAAATTACCGTCTTTCTCGCTTTTCAATTTATCCGTCTTTCTCAAAGGTGAATTATATTCATCTTTTATTATCAAATTGTAGATGGTGATCTCCAAGACCCCGACAAAGATTACTTCTTGATAGAAGAGGACATCGACGCGGATTGAAGACGCGAAAAGGTAACGGTGAAAGGTTACTCGATATCATTACGTGTTTTAATGTGTTTTCTATGTTAGTAATCGTATTTAGAATAGGATTAGTAATCATAGGAATTGTGTTGTTCATGATAGTTGTTCATAATTGTTAATGAGTATTGATGATTGATGATGATAGTTGGTGTTAATTGTTGATAAGTGTTAATGAAAATGATGATTTTAGTGAAGTATGAAGAATCACGGGTGAAATTGGTCCCAGCCGGCCGACCGGCTGCCGATTAACTGACCGGCTGGGGCTACGGCTGTAAAATTTTGAAGATTTTAGTATTATGTTGGTCCCAGCCGGGTAGCCGGCTGCCGGTCCCCCTGACCGGCTGGGACTCCCCTATATTTTCACTTGTTTTCTATATAGGCTGAAGCGCCGGCTTAGGACCGGCTGCCACCCCCTGAAGCTTTTCTTCGTTTCTTTCTTATGCTTTCATTTATATTAATTCTGATGGTTCGTTTATCGTATAAATTTACGTAATGACTTTAATTATTAAGGTTTCGAATTTATGATATTCCATTCGCTTGTATTGCATGTTTTGTGACGGTTTTTTGATATGACCCACTTTGAGTCGGTTTTACACATGTTATTGGTTTGAGCACTAATTGGTATGTGCTTTGTACTCTCATTCCCTTGGCTACCTCCACGTTCGTAAGGCTGGAATGTCGGAACGGGGAGGGTATCCTTACTGCTTAATTGCATGTGTTAGTGGGCATATGACGACGTTGTTGGGAGGCGAACGCTTTGCGTTGATCGACCCGGCCGTCAAATGTTATATACTTGCGAGGTGGTGTCATTGCATGTAGCGTACCGCTTGTTATGAGGCATGTGCTCTTTTCCGCCTCTTTCGTGAAGGTTGACCGAATTTGGGGTACTCGGCGTCTATGATTGACCGAGTCTTGGATGCGAAATGTTTATCGCATGTCGAATCGGAAAATGTTATTCCGAGAGTCTGGCCAGGTTTAGACTAGGACCGTATTATGATCTTCGTCCTACCGGGAGGAAATTAGTCTACATATACGAAATGAATTGAATAGTGTATGCGTTCAGGGCAATGTTTTATACCGTGGATGCCTTTTAATCATACTTGCATGTACATGGTGCTAGTGCGTGTCATTTACCGTGAGAGATGTTGTCAACGTATTGTACGTTTGAATGGATGGTTATATGATTGATTATTTGTAATCTTTGGATGACTTGGCATGGTTTGTTTGTCGAGTCTCAATCTTATCAAACTTATGCCGCTAACGGTGAGATGCAAGCCCTAGTGAGAGTGTATGGTTGCCTAAGAGTGTCATCCCCGAGTCTTTCTATAATATGATGGTTACGGATTTGTACTTCATCTGCTCTTATCTTTATATATTGAATTGCCTATTTATCCTTCTCGTACTTCACATGTATATTTATATATGCATGCTTCTACTTTTGTATTTCCGTTTATGTACGTTTATTGTGATATGGCTGGGAGAACCCGGAGTTACTCCCCACTGATTGTGGCGTTCATGTTTTTCATGGATGAACAGGTTGCTTGCTTGGATGGCTTTTTGTTTGTGGTATTTTGGGTTCGGGTGTGAGTTAGCGGGCGTTGGCCTGGAGGAGTCACCTCTAGACGTTGTTTAGCTAGCTGCTAATACCTTTGATGTTGGATAGCATTTTGAGAG
>JAIUZE010020226.1:0-20221 GCA_022085475.1 Heliosperma pusillum
GAAAAAGTCAATGACGACTTTAAAAGTCAAGGAAAGTCAAAGACGACTTAAAAGTCAAGCAAAGTCAAAGATGACTAAAAACGGTCTTTTCACAGCTTTTCAATGAAATTCCAAATACGAACGCGGAATTTCAAAATAAGACTCGGAACAAAAATTTCTATTTTAAAAACTTAAGTTCTACTGAAAAGTGTTAGTAAATATTTTTACTAGAAAAATTGGGTACTTTTCGGGTTGTTACAGTTTAAGTAAGACTTTCTGGCACTTTCAACTTGCACGGGAGAAGAGGCGTCTTTTACTTCTTTCCAAAAGCGTCGTCTTCTACGAAAGGTTTTCTCAGGCTCGGAATCCGGTGAAAGTAATTCTTCCTTACGAGAAGACCTGGGCATAAGGCAACAATCTTCAAGGAAATTGTAAGTACGGTCTCAAGGAACAAGTGTTCCTAAAGACAAGAGAAAAATGATAGAAGTCTACAAATCAAAAACGAAATAAACCCGTTTCCCCGGCAACGGCGCCAAAATTTGATAGGATATATCGCACACCTATGCAAAGATAAATTTCCCTAGACACAAATAAATGTAGTACGAGGGGTCGAACACAAGGAGACGGGAATTTCGTTATGAAATGTTATGAATGGACTACTATCAAGTCGGTTTAACAGTTTGGTTTGGTTTGATGTTTAGCTAACGATGATGCAAATCAATAATATTAAAAGAGTCTAGGGGAGTCGGGTCACTCATGCAAACACGTAAATGCTCATGTTAAACATAGGAATTCTTAATATTGTTAATTGTTTAGGCTAAAGACACCCATCTCTCGATATTAGTGTCAACCTAAGGTCGAGTCTTAGAAAACTTTCGTTATAACTAGAGTCGTCCTACTACACATGCAATTGGCCAAATAACAAAGATTAACAAAACAATACAAGCATGTGATAGAAAAAATTTAACAATATTAGTTCATCCTTGTTTTAATATACAACTTACTAATTATGCATGGCTTCCTTAATCCCTAGACAAATGGAACTACTCACTCATATTGATAATTTAAACTAATCCTATTTGATATAATAAACATGATGAATATGAAATTATAAATGAAAACAACTTGTTAATAAAATGTACTACACTAAGTGAATGACAAACTAACCATTCTAATATAATGTAGAAAACAATGAAACTATGATTAACTAATGCTACGATTAACTAAATGATTCGTAAGGAAAATGACGGAAATGAATACTAACATAAAACTAGAATTAGAATTACCGCAATAGAGAAATATAACTCGGAAATGAAGAACGAATAACCCAAATGGTTGAATGGAAAGATTGCAACAAAACTTCAAATTGTAACCAAATGTTTGACAAAGTAATAACTAAATGTTTGACTAATTATGAAACTAAGAAAAACTTGTTTTCTAAACCTATGAAAGATATGTGAAATATGAGTAAAAGATATGATGAAAGACGACTAATCCTCATCGCCAATAATCCCAACTAAAATCTCAAAGGCGGCAATATCAGCATCCCAGGCCTCTAGCTCTGTCAACAAACGAGCTATATCCACCCGAGACTCCGCTGTCGCCACCCAAGACTCTACCAGCTCACGCTCCAAGGCTCTCTGCAAAAGAAATGCCTCATTTCAGTCAGTCTTTTCATTTCACAAAAACAAAATGCAACAATAAATGAAAAGGGAATGATAGTTTCCTACTTGTCGGTCTCGTCCACCTACGAATGCCTTAACGGTTGTAGCCGCAACCGGTTGGCTACCCTCCACAACGCAACATGCCGAGACGGGGCCACCTACATTCAAATACGAATAAATGTTAAAACAAAGGCATTCCTAGACAACAAAGATGGTCATGGATTGGAAGCTCACCATCCTCACGAGGTGCTACCATTCCTCCAAGCCAGCATCGGCCGCTGTCGCGCTGAACTCACTAAGCTGTGAGACTCTTGTCGAGGCAGCTGCATCTGTGTACTCGATCAGCTCGGGGTAAGCTGCGGGCTCGACTCTCGCCACCTCGATCTCCTGCAAAGATCAATGGTCATCAACAAGTAATTCATCATTTCTCAAAATTCAATATAATAAGAAGCAAGCAATGTTTACCCCAATCGGTCAGTACACGAATCTTCGGCGAACGAACCCTGGGTAATACTCGCCAGGAAGAAGGAGAGCGTCCCCACTCAATTCAGCCAAGTCAGCCTCTCTCTCATCGTTAGAAGGCTGCCTAAACATCGACCCTGGAGGATCGATGGGGATGGTGAAAGCATCACGAGAGCAATGTCGAGTCAAACGCTCGCCCAAGTACCACACGGGTTCCATGGGCGTCCTCAGCAACAACCGACTTGAACTCCTAGGATGTAGGACCTCAGCCACGAAAGCTGGTGCATCCGGGTAGTCAACCTAAGGCCCCGGAACCCACTAAGACAAAGAAATGAAAGGGTTATTCCTATGATTAGTTCTAAACAAAGAAAGGAAGGGGTTATTCCTATGATCCAGTTCTAGATGATGATAAGACGAAGGATCATTCCTTATGATCTTTCTCCAAAATGAAAGACATAAAAGAAAGCAGTCGGAGGTACTTACGTGTCCCAGCTGCAGGGCATTCACACCCCTTCAGCAGACATCATAAGAAGAATTATGGCTCTTCTTACGACACACCACCCAGTCCCTCACAACTGGGTACGCCCTCGGTTCAGGCTTCATCCTCTTGGGCGCGAAGCCCGGAAAGTAGGAGTAAACCCACACCTGCAAAAAAGATAATACCAGTATCAAAGTCAAAATCAAATATTGATCTTTCAATAAAAAAAAAGATTATTGATCTCTCAATAAGGTTCAAAAGAAGGTTCATACCTCTAGCAATAGTCCAGGTCCGACGGTAGCGGAGAAGTCCCCTTCTCAATCATCTCCGGCCTATCCATGGCCCTCATATAGCGACTGAGGACAGCAAAGCCGGGAATAACCCAGTCCTAGCGACCTAGGCTAATCACGTCAGAAAGAAAAAGAAGAAGGTTCGTCGACAGCCACTCCCCTCTTGTCTCCGAAGTAAATAGAAGACAAGAACCACCACAACCAGAGCCGAGCCCTCTGCTCAGAAATACAAAGAGGAGGAGCCACCATCTCTCGACCTACTCTCACTCTCGTCGGAGTCCTACCCGCAAAGTAGTCTCTAACGTAAGAGCTCGGCACCAACCCAGGTAGAGCTGCCGTCCCTGCCGGTAGGTTCCAGCTTATCAGTTGTTTCGCCTCCTGAGAGTTAACCCTCATGGCTGCCGACGGCCACTCCATGCTCTCGTATCGACACGTTAAACCATAAATCATGTCGTGGTTCTCCAAGGTGACTCCGACCTCCCCAAAAGGCATATGGAAGGTCAAAGTCGTATCCCAGTAACGATACAAGAAGGAATGAATAAGGCAAAGGTTAGCCCGAATCTTCATCGCCCTGATTGACCTCCAAACTCGGACCAACTTTCCGAAGGCTACTCCCCCAATGAGGGCCTTCTCTTCCTCGGTCAACTTCTCATTCGCCTTCATCATGGTCGTGTAGCCGGAAAAGGACCTCATGTTCTCGGCTTTCTGCAATTCGAATGAAGAAAGTCATTTAGCATTTTATATTTCAAAAGAAGTGGCAATCGGATATGGAAGATGACAAATCAACACAAAGGCTTACCATGCTCCGTGCCATCCTGTAAGACAGGTGGCTCTCTGCTGCCGAAATGAGATGTGTACCATCCCATTTCTCAGCCCACTCATGTGCGCCCGCCAAATGGTGTCCACCTCGTCCTATAGTAATCCTCCTCGGAACCAAATCCTCAGCCGCCCTTGTCTCCTGCACCACCTCGGCGGGTATATCTTCTCCCACACGAGAAGAAGAAGGCTCAGGGGTTTCAAACAACGTTAAGCACATTTTAAGACGTTTCAAGTCATTTTTAAGAAGTATTCTTGTCATCTTTGACCATTATTTCGAAAACCCGACTACACATGTAGGGTAGGGGTCAACTCAAGTGTAAATTTCAAGACTAATTATAGGTTTGAGTCGAAAATTCGACAGCATTTTGCTATAATAACGGTTATGCCCTAGAAAAGCGTCATGCAGAAACCATCGCAAACTGAAAATCTAATGCTACAACAAGATTACCCATTACACAAAGGTTCCAGAACACCAAGTTTCATCCAAAATGAGGTACCCTAAGGGGGTTTTCGAAGCGGTTTTCAAGTCAGTGAGTATTCGTTTCATTTGTTCAAAATTCAACGAAAACGTAAAACAAGTACATGGATATGTTCCTAACAAAGCCAATTGTCATTCCTAGTGTCAATTTCTACCATACAAAGCTCAAATAGCTGCTAATCCTAATTTTTGAGCTATTTGGGGAAGGAAAACCTAATTTTAAGAGAAAAATAGATCAAATATAAGCAATTAAAGCGAGATTGGAACACATACCTCGATTTGTTATGGCTTATGGAGTAATTTGATTAAAATTTCCGCAAGTTTGGTTGAGTTTTGAGAGGATATATTGTTAGGTTTATATACCTACACTTAAGACATTTCTTAAGTAATACTAATTAACATTTTAATTAGCATTAAAGATCTAGTTACATGATAACTATGTAAACCGAAATAGAGAAAGAAAAGTGTTCCTCAAATTGAGTATTATTCGAGTATGGGCACAAGTACAAGACACCTTCTTGTACTTGATCTTGAGCTTAAGGATATCTGGATGAACTTCCTAGTTCCAAGTATAGGAACTCTCCTTGGTGATGCACCTAGACTATCCTTAATCACTTGTTTATTGTTGATCGTGCTTGTCGCGAGCCCGATACAAAGATAAATTACCCAGACTAGGCTAATAACAAATTAATGTAATTAGGGAAGTAGGGGTCGATCCTCAGGGAGATGGTGTTTCCTATAGAATGTGAAATGTCTCGCAATTTGGTCTTATTTAACGAATATCTGGGTTTTGGGATTATGATGTCTAAACTAACAAAAAGCATAAATGAAAACAAAATAAAAGCAAATGATGAATTAACAATGATGAAAAACATCTAGGGAAGTAGGTTCACAAATGTAGATTAATATATTGATGCAATTGGATATGGAACATGCAAATAATTTATTGTGAGTTCGTAAGAATGATGTGTTCATTACAATCATAGATCAGATGGTCTAGCAGGCTTTTAGGCAATTTACTAGGTCTTAATCTACCATGTCATGCTTTGTCTATTCAATTCACGTATCTCTACCTTGGAAAAGAATTCTATTCTAGTCAATGATTTTGATCAGAAATCGTCAACTATCGTTATAGTCCAAACATGCATAGACACAGTGTTTTAAAAGCACAATTTCTTTGATCCAATTAACATCTTTTAATCAATCTAACATGGCTAACCTACACCTAGAAAGGTGACTACTTACTCATGGCGATGTTAAAATCTAAGATGAAGTTAATAACAACAACTAGGATAGACATGTTTAGTTGGTTTTGACAATATTTTAAGACTCTCTATGTGGCGATAATAACGACGCTAAATTGACAATCTAGGAAATGAAATGACGATTATAACGGTACTAAAATGAATCTAAGATAACATGGATAGAAAATACCAATCAAATGGAAAACATAAAGACATTAAACAAAGGATAAAATAGAAATACCTAGATGACGATCAACAACGAAAGCGATAACAATAATAGAAATCCCTTGCATAGAATAATCGTTCCTTGAATTACAACACTTGAACCCAACAAAGTAGATTACAAACATTGAAATTCTTATTGATCTAAGCTAAGATTTTGATATAGAAAGGGACAGAAATAAACTAAGAACTAAGATGAAAAGAAGAAAATGTTCTAGACAAGAGAAGAGAGGCTAGGCTCTCCCCTCTTGATCTAGGTTTTCTAACCTAAAGAGAAATATAAGAAGAGAAGAAAGGATGAGAAGAGGATGTGTTGAGAAGAGTGGCTGGAGCATCCTTTATATAGCATTAGGGTTTCGTGGGGAAGGGGTCGAGCATTGAACATATAGGACAAAAGGAGGAAGTTGAAGCAATTTGCTCGAAGCAGCAAAGATACCCGATCGGGTACACACTTATCCGATCGAGTAAGTGGTTATCTTGGTCTTTTGTCTCTCGTTTCATCTCCCCTTACATATGACTTGACTTCCATCATCCCCCTTGACCTCTTGAGTCAGGATTTTTGCTAGGGTTTGATGCAAAACGATGTATTCTTCGCTTAACTGGTTGATCTTCCGACAACTGCGACATAGTCTTTACTTCTTCTCTCTTTTTGAGTTAGTGAACCTTCTTGAAATGCCTTTGACATGGTTAAACTTGCATCTTCAAATCGTCGGGTTCTAGGCAAATGCTCAGGAATATAGAAAAAGGGCGTATAAACGTCACTTTCCCTAAAAAATAGGTTAGAACATAGGAATTCGCCTAGAAGACGATATTAGCTCATAAAATGGCTTAACAAAGCACAAATGACATACAAAACCGAGCTAAATTGGGGGTTAAAATCATACAAATATTCACTTATCAAATTCCACCAAGCTAAACCATTGCTTGTCCTCAAGCAAACATAACAAACAATACCAGGACAAGGGTTGCAAGCTTTGGCTACTACACCATCAGGAAACAAATCTCAACATAAAGCTTTGGAAACATAATGAATCATAACCCAAAAACAACGTGGGCAAGAATGATACATAAACATGGCTGAGATTTACATAACGGCGCAGCACAAAGAATTTCACTATAGATTTTCGGCTCTTGCATGATCTTTTGACAAATGGACTCTCACGGCACACTCGAACACTCATTGCACGTAAAAGCTGATTTCTTTATGTGTAAATGTTTGAGACACTCACCTATCTACGACTTATGAAAATGTGTCCGCAATCTAATATGGTAAACAATTCAAAACACAAGTCAAAGATCACAATGCACATAGAAAAGAAGCCGGAAAAATAAGAAGAAGGCTTTGGGAAATGGGTGAAAGGTGGACAAACAGTTATGGTCATGTGAAGGTTAGAATGAGCTAGCAACTGACCAATGATAAATGAATACTCAATCTAAACTTTCGATCAATTCCCAAAAGACGAAAAACGAAGCCAGAAGTAACGGATTGGCTTATTACACACGAAACACGAGAGTGAACTACTTCTACCATTGAATTGACATTTTGAGGAGATACGCACAACTTCTTCTTTTATTTCTTTTTAAATTTCTTTTCTTTTATTTCTTTTGCTATTTTATTTTTTTCTTTTCTATTCTAAACATAACATTGCTTCTTGAACATTTTCGTTCTCCCAAATTCACTTTGACATCAAGGAACAAAATCTTCTCAAAAGAGCACCCATACACCATAATCTAGCTACTAGCTCAAAAGGTAGGCAGTTTTTATATGTAGCTATTACTTTGTGAAACATTTGTATGAAGGGGTTAATTTTGAGGGGTAATTCAAAGTGAAAAAGGCTTCAAATCTTAGTGAATCATGAGTGCAATGCTTATAGGAATGAAATGAGAACCATACTTATGCATTTTGACATGACACACATCACAAGGAGAACTACACACACCTAGATGAGACTGGGTATAGATGTACCAGCCTAAGGAGGTTCTACCTTATAATATATGTAACTTGCCAAATGTCAAGATCAAGCGTACTCATCTATAGATTCATTCCATGCCTACTGTGTACAAGACTTTCCCATGTATGCAAAATTCAATGAATATTGAATCATTATCTTTTGAAAGCTCTAAGTTTGGGAAATGTAACATGATAGCATAGTAAACAAGCAAGCAAAGCATGAAAAACATTCAATTGTGTTCAGAAATTTTTAAATTTTCTCAAAAATCTTCTCTTTCTTTTATTCAAAATTTGAAAAATGATCAACTAAAATGCAAAATGGGAAAATGCAATCCCTCCCCCAAGCTAAACATCACATTGTCCTCAATGTGAGCACAAAGACAAAATATGCAATGAGATGCTTAATGGGGAAAAGGAAAAATGAATGAAGAGTGAAGCTTACTAGTCAGCGCGGACTCCCCCAAGCTAGTCTTTTGGACTTGAAAAGGAAGGTCTTTATAGATTCTTCAAAAACTCTTTCATCTGCAAAATAAATCCTAATAATGAAAAAGGGAATACAAAAATAAAAATGCAAAAAGAAAAGGAACACGTGTTGCCTCCCGAGAAGCGCAATTTAAAAGTCTTGCTAGACTCCATTTCTTTCTTTGATCATCCTTTATCTTTAAGCTCACTATCATCCAAGCTCTTCTTCATAGCGTTCTTTACATTCTCCATCCATGCCAAGCTTTTCCGGGAATAGCCTCTTCTAGCACTTTTAGCAGTAGTGCTTTTAGTATGCTCACCTGCAAGAGAATCAACACTAACATATGCCTCCAACGGATCCGTCAGTAAGGATCGAGGCATAGAAGAAACAATAGAAGAGTCATCAATATCAAGCACATAACATGAGTCTTCTAACACGGGACTCCTAACGGTGGAATTTTTACTATAGGTCACCTTGTCATCTCCTATCTCTAGTGTCAACTTCCCATTCTTGACATCAAAAACTGCACCAGTGGTGTGCAAAAAGGGTCTTCCCAAAATGATTGGTATTTGAGAGTCCTCGACCATGTCAAGTACTAGATAGTCCACGGGGATGAAAAACTTACCAACTTTGACGGGCACATCTTCTAAAACACCCATAGGTTGTTTTAGAGAACGGTCCGCTGATAAGTGTGATTTTAACCCCCATTTTAGCTCGATTTTGTATGTCATTTGTGCTTTGTTAAGCCACTTTATTAGCTAATATCGTCTTCTAGGCGAATTCCTATGTTCTAACATGTTTTGTAGGGAAAGTGATGTTTCTACGCCCTTTTTCTATATTCCCGAGCATTTGCCTAGAACCCGACGATTTGAAGAAGAAAGCTTGACCATGTCAAAGGCATTTCAAGAAGGTTCACTAATTCAAAAGAGAGAAGAAGCAAAGACAGTTTCGTAGTTGTCGGAAGATCAATTATTTAGGCGGAAGAATTCATCGCTTTACATCAAACCCTATCAACAAACCCGACTCAAGAGGTCAAGGGGGATGATGGAAGTCAAGTCAAAGCAAAGGAAGATGAAACGACGGTCAAAGGACCTGGAATATAACTTACCCGATCGGGTAATTGGTGTAGCCGATCGGGTAAGTGTGCTGCTTCGAGAAAACGGCTTCAACTTCCTATTTTTGTCCTATATGTTTAATGCTCGACCTCTTTTCCACGAAACCCTAATGCTATATATAGATGCTCCAGCCCCTCTTCTCAAATCATCCATGTTAAAATCCTCTTATCTTCTCTTCTTACATTTCTCCTTAGATTAGGAGGAGGGGGAACTAGTCTCTCTTCTCTCATTTTCTTCTTCTTTAGTCTTTAGTTCTTAGTTTATTTCTGTCCATTTCTCATCAAAACATTAGCTTAGATCAATAAGAATGTCAATCTTTGTAGTCTAGTTTGTTGGGTACAAGTGTTGTAATTCAAGGATCGATTATTATGTGCAAGGGATTTCTATTATTGTTATCACTTTCATTGTTGATCGTCACCTAGGTATTCCCACTTTATCCTTTGTTTAATGTTCTTTATGTTTTCTATTTGATTGTTATTTTCCATACATGTTATCTTAGATTCATTTTCGTGTTGTTATAATCGTAATTTCATTTCTTAGATTGTCAATTAGCGTCGTTATTATCGCCATATAAAGAGTCAAAATCAAATAAACATGTCTATCCTAGTTTTCATTGTTAATATCATCTTAGATTTAGACATTATCATGAGTAAGTAGTCACCTTTCTAGGGTGTAGGGTAGCCATGTTAGATTGATTAAAAGATGTTAATTGGATAAAAGAAATTGTGCTTTTAAAACGTTGTGTCTATGCATGTTTGGATCGTAACGATAGTTAACGACTTCTGGCCGGAAATCATCGACTAAAATGGAAGTCTTTTCCAAGGTAGAGATACGCAAATTGAATAGACAAAGCATGACATGGTAGATTAAGACCTAGTAAATCGCCTAAAAGCCTGCTAGACCATCTGATCTATGATTTTAATGAACACATCATTCTTACGAACTCATTATGAATTATTTGCATGTTCCATATCCAATTGCATCAATAAGTCAATCCACATGTGTGAACCTACTTCCCTAGATGTTTTTCATCATTGTTAATTCATCACTTGTTTTATTGTTTTCATTTCCATTTGCTTTTATTTTGTTTTCGTTTATGCCTTGTAGTAGTTTAGAAACTAAATTTCCAAAACCCATATATTCGTTAGATAAAACCCAATTGTGAGACACTTCACATCTTATAGGAAACACCATCTCCCTGACGATCGACCCCTACTTCCCTAATTACATTAGTTTGTTATTAGCCTAGTCTGGGTAATTTATCTTTGTATCGGGCTCGCGACAAGCTTGATCAAATTTTGGCGCCGTTGCCGGGGAGCACGGTTTAGTTTTCCTTTTTCTTGTGATTTTTTATCGCAATTAGTTTTATCTAGTCTTTAGGAACCCAAATTCCTTTAGACCTCTATTGATTTTTCAACTTAGCTTTCCAATCCTATGCCCAGATATTCTAGAATAGGGACCCCTATCTCTTTAGACCCCGACCTAGAAAGAACTCTGTGTAGGAGCCGAAAGCTATTCAACGAATTTTCAAAAGCTTCTGATACTTTATGTTTAGATCGTATTCGTGAGAAATACTCGGAGATTCTATCTGCTCTCGAAGGATAAGAAGATCCATTCTCATCCCCATTCACAAAAACCAATCAAATTTCAACCAACTCTCCATCTTCATCTTCACAAAATGGTTTGACTTTCAGACCATTCCAAACCCACCGCATAAACACTTCCAAGGGGTATTGCTACACCCCAAATGGAAGCCCAAAACTTTGAAATCAAACCTGCCTTCATTAACCTTATAGAAAGAATCAAATTTAGTGGCAATGCCACAGAAGATCCCAACCTTCACATCCAAAACTTCTGTGACTATTGCTCCACTATTAGACAAAATGGAGTCGCACAAGGGCAAATTAGAGAGATGCTCTTCTCATTTTCTTTGAGGGGTAAGGCAAAGTTGTGGATACATAGCCTTGATAAGGTTATATTAGGTATCACAGAGTGGGAGAGTTTAGCTCTTGCCTTCTACCAAAAGTACTTTCCTCCAGAAAAGACCGCTTTGTTGAGAAGTCAAATCACTAGTTTCCAACAAGGGGATGATGAGAGCCTATATGAAGCTTGGGAGAGGTACAAAGACTTGCAAAGGGAGTGTCCTCATCATGGGATACATAAATGGCTCCTTGCCAGCACATTCAATAATGGGTGTTATATAGAGTCCCATCGTATCCTGGATTTTGCTAACAATGGAAGATTTGATCAAATCAATGTTGAAATTGCTCACACTACCATTGAATCCATGGCAATTCACGATTCTCAATATAGAAATTCCCGCTCCATACCATTGAAATCTAAGCAAGAGAACCCCACTTTGACACTTTTACAAGCTCAAGTAGCCCTTCTCACACAAACGCTAGAACAAATTCAATCCTTTACATCTCAATAGAGTGACAATGGTGCAAGTAAACTTGAAGCCATGATGCTGCAATTAGCTCAAAGGCAAGACACCATAATAGCTCGATTCCAAGAGAGCGATCAAGCTAAGGACGCCGCCATCAAATTGTTGGAAGCCAAAATTTCCCAATATGCCTCTTCTAATACCTACCAAAAGCAAGGGCAGCTACCTTCGCAATGTTACCAACCTCACGAAACTGTAAATGCCATTTCCTCAAGAAGTGGTAAGCATAATGATGAGCCCGTGGTTGTTGATGTTGAAGATGAGGTGCCCATGTTAAAGGGGAAAGAGCCCGAGATTCCTATTGAGATCAAGGTGCCATTTCCCCAAAGATTAGCCAAGCACAAGGAGGAGGCAAAGTATGGTAAATTCCTTGACGTCGTGAAGCACTTAGAGGTAACAGTCCCTTTCATAGAATTGCTTGCCCAAGTTCCTTCTTACTCCAAGTTTATGAAGGAAGTCCTCAAAAAGAAGAGATCCTTCAATAAGATGAAGAACGTAGCTTTTACTGAAGAGTGTAGTGCACTCTTGCAAAATAAGTCTCCACCAAAACTTAAGGACCCTGGTAGTTACTTCATCCCTTGCACTATAGGCACGTATACCATTGATAAGGCCGTTTGCGACCTAGGTGCTAGTGTAAGTGTCATGCCCTTTTCTATGTTTGAAAAACTTAACATGGGTGCTTTAAAATGCACTAATATTACTTTGAAAATGGCATACCGTTCTCTAAAACAACCTATTGGTGTTTTAGAAGATATGCCCGTCAAAGTTGGTCAGTTTTTCATTCCCGTTGACTTTCTAGTACTTGACATGGCCGAGGACTCTCAAAACCCAATCATTTTGGGAAGACCCTTTTTGCACACCACTGGTGCAGTTTTCGATGTCAAGAATGGGAAGTTTACATTAGAGATAGGAGATGACAAGGTGACCTTTAGTAAAAATCCCACTGTTAGGAGTCCTGTGTTAGAAGACTCATGTTATGTGCTTGATGTTGATGACCCTTCTATTGTTTCTTCTATGCCTCGATCCTTACTGACGGATCCGTTGGAGGCACATGTTAGTGTTGATTCTCTTGCAGGTGAGCATACTAAAAGCATCTTCTAGCACTTTTAGCATACTAAAAGCATCTCCTGCAGGTCAGCTTTCTAGGATGTAGGGTAGCAATGTTAGATTGATTAAAAGATGTTAATTGGATAAAAGAAATTGTGCTTTTAAAACGTTGTGTCTATGCATGTTTGGATCGTAACGATAGTTAACGACTTCTGGCCGGAAATCATCGACTAAAATGGAATTCTTTTCAAAGGTAGAGATACACGAATTGAATAGACAAAGCATGACATGGTAGATTAAGACCTAGTAAATCGCCTAAAAGCCTGCTAGACCATCTGATCTATGATTGTAATGAACACATAATTCTTACGAACTCACTATGAATTATTTGCATGTTCCATATCCAATTGCATCAATATATCAATCTACACGTGTGAACCTACTTCCCTAGATGTTTTTCATCATTGTTAATTCATCACTTGTTTTATTGTTTTCATTTCCATTTGCTTTTATTTTGTTTTCGTTTATGCCTTGTAGTAGTTTAGAAACTATATTCCCAAAACCCAGATATTCGTTAGATAAAACCCAATTGTGAGACACTTCACATCTTATAGGAAACACCATCTCCCTGAGGATCGACCCCTACTTCCCTAATTGCATTAATTTGTTATTAGCCTAGTCTGGGTAATTTATCTTTGTATCGGGCTCGCGACAAGCACGATCAAATTTTGGCACTGTTGCCGGGGAGCACGGTTTAGTTTTCCTTTTTCTTGTGATTTTTGTCGCAATTAGTTTTATCTAGTCTTTAGGAACCCAAATTCCTTTAGACCTCTCTTGATTTTTAAACTTAGCTTTCCAATCCTATGCCCAGATCTTCTAGAATAGGGACCCCTATCTCTTTAGACCCCGACCGAGAAAGAACTCTGCGTTGGAGCCGAAAGCTATTCAACGAAATTTCAAAAGCTTCTGATACTTTAAGTTTAGATCGTATTCGTGAGAAATACTCGGAGATTCTATCTAATCTCGAAGGAGAAGAAGATCCATTCTCATCCCCATTCACAAAAACCAATCAAATTTCAACCAACACTCCATCTTCATCTTCACAAAATGGTTCGACTTTCAGACCATTCCAAACCCACTGCAGAAACACTTCCAAGGGGTATTGCTACACCCCAAATCGAAGCCCAAAACTTTGAAATCAAACCTGCCTTCATTAACCTTATAGAAAGAAACCAATTTAGTGGCAATGCCACAGAAGATCCCAACCTTCACATCCAAAACTTCTGTGACTATTGTTCCACTATTTGACAAAATGGAGTCGCCCAAGGGCAAACTAGAGAGATGCTCTTCTCATTTTCTATGAGGGGTAAGGCAAAGTTGTGGATACACAGCCTTGATAAGGTTACATTAGGTATCACAGATTGGGAGAGTTTAGCTCTTGCCTTCTACCAATAGTACTTTCCTCCAGAAAAGACCGCTTTGTTGAGAAGTCAAATCACTAGTTTCCAACAAGGGGATGATGAGAGCCTATATGAAGCTTGGGAGAGGTACAAAGACTTGCAAAGGGAGTGTCCTCATCATGGGATAGATAAATGGCTCCTTGCCATCACATTCTATAATGGGTGTTATATAGAGTCCCGTCGTATCCTGGATTTTGCTAACAATGGAAGATTTGATCAAATCAATGTTGAAATTGCTCACACTACCATTGAATCCATGACAATTCACGATTCTTAATATAAAAATTCCCGCTCCATACCAATGAAATCTAAGCAAGAGGACCCCACTTTGACACTTTTACAAGCTCAAGTAGCCCTTCTCACACAAAAGCTAGAACAAATTCAATCCTTTACATCTCAATAGAGTGACAATGGTGCAAGAAAACATGAAGCCATGATGCTGCAATTAGCTCGAAGGCAAGACACCATAATAGCTCGATTCCAAGAGAGCGATCAAGCTAAGGATGCCGCCATCAAATTGTTGGAAGCTAAAATTTCACAATATGCCTCTTCTAATACCCACCAAAAGCAAGGGCAGCTGCCTTCGCAATGTTACCAACCTCTAGAAACTGTAAATGCCATTTTCTCAAGAAGTGGTAAGCATAATGATGAGCCCGTGGTTGTTGATGTTGAAGATGAGGTGCCCATGTCAAAGGGGAAAGAGCCCGAGATTCCTATTGAGATCAAGGTGCCATTTCCCCAAAGATTAGCCAAGCACAAGGAGGAGGCAAAGTATGGTAAATTCCTTGACGTCGTGAAGCACTTAAAGGTAACAGTCCCTTTCATAGAATTGCTTGCCCAAGTTCCTTCTTACTCCAAGTTTATGAAGGAAGTCCTCAAAAAGAAGAGATCCTTCAATGAGATGAAGACCGTATCTTTCACTGAAGAGTGTAGTGCACTCTTGCAAAATAAATCTCCACCAAAACTTAAGGACCCTGGTAGTTACTCCATCCCTTGCACTATAGGCACGTATACCATTGATAAGGCCCTTTGCGACCTAGGTGCTAGTGTAAGTGTCATGCCCTTTTCTATGTTTGAAAAACTTAACATGGGTGCTTTGAAATGCACTAATATTACTTTGCAAATGGCAGACCGTTCTCTAAATTAACCTATGGGTGTTTTAGAAGATGTGCCCGTCAAAGTTGGTAACTTTTTCATTCCCGTTGACTTTCTAGTACTTGACATGGCCGAAGACTCTCAAAACCCAATCATTTCGGGAAGACCCTCTTTGCACACCACTGGTGCAGTTTTCGATGTCAAGAATGGGAAGTTTACATTAGAGATAGGAGATGACAAGGTGACCTTTAGTAAAAATCCCACTGTCAGGAGTCCTGTGTTAGAAGACTCATGTTATGTGCTTGATGTTGATGACCCTTCTATTGTTTCTTCTATGCCTCGATCCTTACTGACGGATCCGTTGGAGGCACATGTTAGTGTTGATTCTCTTGCAGGTGAGCATACTAAAAGCACTACTGCTAAAAGTGCTAGAAGAGGCTATTCTCGGAAAAACTTGGCATTGATGGAGAATGTAAAGAACGCTATGAAGATGAGCTTGGATGATAGTGAGCTTAATGATAAAGGATGATCAAAGAAAGAAATGGAGTCTAGCAAGACCTTTTAAATTGCGCTTCTCGGGAAGCAACCCGTGTTCCTTTTGCATTTTTATTTTTGTATTCCCTTTTTCATTGTTAGGATTTCTTTTGCAGATGAAAGAGTTTTTGAAGAATCTAAAAAGACCTTCCTTGTCAAGTCCAAAAGACTAGCTTGGGGGAGTCCGCGCTGACTAGTAAGCTTCACTCTCCTTTCATCTTTTTCCTTTTTTACCCTTCTTCCCATTAAGCATCTCATTGCATATTTTGGCTTTGTGCTCACATTGAGGACAATGTGATGTTTAGCTTGGGGGAGGGATTGCATTTTCCCATTTTGCAATTTAGTTTATCATTTTTCAAATTTTGAATAAAAGAGAAAGAAGATTTTTGAGAAAATTTAAAATTTCTGAACATAATTGAATGCTTTTCATGCTTTGCTTGCTTTTTTACTATGCTATCATGTTACATTTCCCAAACTTAGAACTTTTAAAAGATAATGATTCAATATTCATTGAATTGTGCATACATGGGGAAGTCTTGTACACAGTAGGCATGGAATGAATCTATAGATGAGTACGCTTGATCTTGACATTTGGCAAGTTACATATATTGTAAGGTAGAACCTCCATAGACTGGTACATCCATACCCAGTCTCATCTAGGTGTGTAGTTCTCCTTGTGATGTGTGTCATGTCAAAACGCATAAGTATGGTTCTCATTTCATTCCTATAAGCATTGCATTTATGATTCACTAAGATTTGAAGCCTTTTTCACTTTGAATTACACCTCAAAATTAGCCCCTTCATACAAATGCTTCACAAAAATAATAGCTACATATAAAAATTGCCTACCTTTTGAGCTAGTAGCTAGACTATGGTGTATGGGTGCTCTTTTGAGAATATTTTGTTCCTTAATGACAAAGTGAATTTGGAGAACGAAAAATATTCAAGAAGTGATGTTCAAAAGAAAAAAATGGAAAAATCGAAAAGAAAAAAATCGAAAAGAAATAAAAAGAAATAAAAAAAAATGAAGTTGTGAGTATCTCCTCAAAATGTCAAGTCAATACTCAGAAGGAGTTTACCCTTGTGTTTCGTGTGTAATAAGCCAATTTGTTTCTTCTGGCTTCGTTTTTCGTCTTTTGGGAGTTAATCGAAAGTTTGGATTGAGTATCCATTTATCATTGGTTAGTTGCTAGCTCGTTTAAAACTTCACATAACCATAACTGTTTGTCCACCTTTCACCCATTTCCCAAAGCCTTCTCCTTATTTTTTCGGCTTCTTTTCTGTGTGCATTGTGATCTTTGACTTGTGTTTTGAATTGTTTACCATATTAGACTGCGGACACACTTTTATAAGTCGTAGATAGGTGAGTGTCTCAAAAACATTTACACATAAAGAAATCACCTTTTACATGCAATGAGTGTTCGAGTGTGCCGTGAGAGTCCATTTGTCAAAAGATCATGCAAGAGCCGAAAATCTATAGTGAAATTCTTTGTGCTACGCCGTTATGTAAATCTCAGCCATGGTTATGTATCATTCTTGCCCACGTTGTTTTTGGGTTATGATTCATTATGTTTCCAAAAGGTTCTACGTTGAGATTTGTTTCTTGATGCTGTAGTAGCCAATGCTTGCAACCCTTGTCCTGGTGTTATTTGTTATGTTTGCTTGAGGACAAGCAAAGGTTTAGCTTGGGGGAGTTTGATAAGTGAATATTTGTATGATTTTAACCCCCATTTTAGCTCGGTTTTGTATGTCATTTGTGCTTTGTTAAGCCACTTTATGAGCTAATTTCGTCTTCTAGGCGAATTCCTATGTTCTAACATGTTTTGTAGGGAAAGTGACGTTTCTACGCCCTTTTTCTATATTCCCGACGATTTGAAGAAGAAAGCTTGACCATGTCTAAGGCATTTCAAGAAGGTTCACTAATTCAAAAGAGAGAAGAAGCAAAGACAGTTTCGTAGTTGTCGGAAGATCAATCATTTAGGCGGAAGAATTCATCGCTTTACATCAAACCCTATCAACAAACCCGACTCAAGAGGTCAAGGGGGATGATGGAAGCCAAGTCAAAGCAAAGGAAGATGAAACGACGGTCAGAGGATCTGGAATACAACTTACCCGATCGAGTAAGTGGTGTACCCGATCGGGTAAGTGTGCTGCATCGAGAAATCGGCTTCAACTTCCTATTTTTGTCCTATGTGTTTAATGCTCGACCTCTTCTCCATGAAACCCTAATGCTATATATAGATGCTCCAGCCCCTCTTCTCAAATCATCCATCTTACAATCCTCTTCTCTTCTCTTCTTACATTTCTCCTTAGATTAGGAAGAGGGGGAACTAGTCTCTCTTCTCTCATTTTCTTCTTCTTTAGTCTTTAGTTCTTAGTTTATTTCTGTCCATTTCTCATCAAAACATTATCTTAGATGAATAAGAATTTCAATCTTTGTAGTCTAGTTTGTTGGGTACAAGTGTTGTAATTCAAGGATCGATTATTATGTGCAAGGGATTTCTATTATTGTTATCACTTTCATTGTTGATCGTCACCTAGGTATTCCCACTTTATCCTTTGTTTAATGTTCTTTATGTTTTCTATTTGATTGTTATTTTCCATACATGTTATCTTAGATTCATTTTCGTGTTGTTATAATCGTAATTTCATTTCTTAGATTGTCAATTAGCGTCGTTATTATCGCCATATAAAGAGTCAAAATCAAATAAACATGTCTATCCAAGTTTTCATTGTTAATATCATTTTAGATTTAGACATTATCATGAGTAAGTAGTCAGCTTTCTAGGATGTAGGGTAGCAATGTTAGATTGATTAAAAGATGTTAATTGGATAAAAGAAATTGTGCTTTTAAAACGTTGTGTCTATGCATGTTTGGATCGTAACGATAGTTAACGACTTCTTGTAACAACCCGAAAAGTACCCAATTTTTCTAGTAAAAATATTTAGTAACACTTTTCAGTAGACTTAAGTTTTTAAAATAGAATTTATTGTTTCGGGTCGTATTTTGAAATTCCGCGTTCGTATTTGGAATTTCTGAGAGATTTCATGAAAAGACCGTTTTTAGTCATCTTTGACTTTTCTTGACTTTTAAGTCGTCTTTGACTTTTTCTAGACTTTTTAAAGTCGTCATTGACTTTTCTTGACTTTTAAGTCGTCATAAACTTTTCTTGACTTTTAAGTCATCTTTGACTTTTCTCGACTTTTAAGTCGACTTTGACTTTCGTTGACTTTTCCCGACTCGACTGGTAAGTTTGAAGACCGAAATTTTATTTAAAAAAAATAATATTTTTGATTTATTTTGATTTAGATTTATTAGAATTTATGATAATTTAATAAAATTATTTTGAATTTATTCGGAATTTATAATAAGGTTTTACGGTTTAAACCCGGGAATCATTTAACTATTCCCGACTCATCGTAAATCCCGAAACAAATCCGAAACTCGACTTTGGCATGAGTCACGCGCCCATGTCATCGTTTCCACTCACATTAGATATTTTAATTCTTTTTATTAAACTAATAGGAATATCTTAGATATTTATCAACTTTATCGATCAGTTAACGAAAATTACGCAAATCGTTTACAAAACTGATCCGACAGTCACCATACCACACGGCTCCTTTGCTCTCTAATAGGCCTTGATATTTTCATTACTTTTGATTACAATATCATAATATCTAGATATTTGGTGTAATTAACTTAATCGCTAATTATATTTAATCAATTACGGTAAAATAATTATTAATCGCGAGTCAATTACGTAACAACAATTTCAAAACCCGACATCCATTTTTGCCTATAATTACACGGCTCCACTCCACTCTTTACTCACTAATAACTTTTCATTTTACAATAAATCAAATTAAGATCAAAATATCACTTTCTTTAATCGTTCTTGAGTGTTCTTGAGCGTTCTTCATCCGTTCTTCATCGTTCTTGAGCAAAATCCTCATAAAATCTTCATTTCTTAATTAAATCCGTCCTAACTTATAATTCTAGAATCTCCTCTTCGCTCTCCATCTTCTAGTACGGTTTATTTTCAATTCCGTCCAAATCGTTTTCAACATTTAATTTATGGAAAATCAAATTTAAGTTCTAATAATGTTTTCTTGTCATTTCTTATAGGGGAAGATTTTGAAGACGAGTTTGGTGACTCGTATATATTAGGAGAAGATTAGTAGACGGGTTTTTCTTTACTTCTTATTTTTGGTGCTACTTGATTTTGCTAGCTAAGGTAACGATTCCGATTTACTCGACGAATTAATGTCACATACCTTTAGTTTTTGTTCATATTATTGTTATTTACGGTTTTAGTTAGTAACATGCTAAGTAGTAGTTATTACTATGTTTTATGAATTTATAGCATGTTTGGTGTTCTTGACATATTTGTATGATTTATTTATAACCATGATTTTTGTATGAATGATGGTTAAATTGGTTGTTTAAAATGGATGTTGTTAATTAAAAACA